>JABUQX010013447.1:25000-50000 GCA_015478945.1 Trachelipus rathkii
TCTACACATAATAAGAATATGTAAAGGTATTGTAACAAATACTTATTAAATATGGAATGCTTACTGCAGCGAGTCACAGACTCCATAGCGAGAAGAGCAAATATTGAGTTACTATGTATAGGTGTTAGGCCAGAGAGCTACGTGACCGCTAAAATTCAAGCAAGATATATGTACAGCCAATAAGTAAGAACTTGAGAGATCTAACGGGACATGTAGACGAGGAAATAAATTGATCGAACACACGCGCTGAATGAATATACCGTTACAGGAAAATGGCTGAGAGCGAGGATATATTGAATACTAACATAACTCAATCGATCTAGGGAGATATAGATGAGGTGAGATGCAGGTTAAGACAATAATAAGTTAAAGTTTGTTTTATACAAACCCACATAACTAATTAGGACAAGAAATTGAGTCACATTAGAGATAATACACCATCCGAGAGAGAGACTATGTGCCACAGAATACGCAACATCACACTCGAGAGTCCAAGGTATGAAAGATACACATCCAGATATACAAATAGTACTGTGTCTTTTCAGCATCTAGGGCTAAGTATACTTATTTAACTATAAGATAAAAGACTCATAACTCTCTCTTGTAAGAGGGTGCTCTTAGCATTTATAACTTCTGTTCGAGGTAATAATTTAAGAGGTAACTTATTTAATAAATTCTGTATTAATAAATATAATAATATTTATATATTAACGTGACACTATACCTTCATTATACCATATTTGGGGAGTTTATGCTGGGGAATAAAAGGTAAGCTTTATAGTGAGTAGTAGCAAAATAGATAAAGATTTTGGTGTATCACATAATTATAATAATACTCACCGAGTCAATAAATATCTGTGAGTAATATATAATATAAGTGACTAAATAATAATATTAAATATATAAATAATAAAATATATAAGAATATATATGATATATATATATCATGATTAGAAATATATATAATAATTTATTAAATAATTAATTATTTAATATAAAATTAAAATGATATTTATATATATAAATATAAAATATTATATAATAATATATAATAATAATATATTAATAATTATCATTAATAAATATATAAATTTAAATCATATATATTAATATTATATATGAAATTAACTTTGATCGACTAAATCTCTAAAATATTAATACACTTAAGCTAAATTCGCGCTAATCCTGAGCATTATATTATACCGCAATAACCAGCGAATAGTATGAAAAAATATATCGAGACCATATTCGAGACTACTACCATCTAATTTAATAATTAATATAATAATATATATTAATATTATATATTATAAAATTTAATAATATATTATATATATAAATATATTATATATAATATAATTAATATATATAATTATATATAATATATAAATATTATATATAATTATATATTTTATATATTAAATAATATAATAAATATTAATATTATTATTGATAATTATGCAGGTTATCACCAATTCAGAGGTCTGAGTGAGATGTATGGATCACGCTATAAATAGAGAACATATAAATAAGGGGAGCCAAATATCAGAAAATGGACCAGATAGAAGAGATAAATTTGAGGTTAAAGAAAAAGGTATAAGTTACAGAAGATATGAATTTATTAAAGTATGATTGAATGACGGTTGATAGAAATTAACTAAAAGCACTACTTAGAGAAATTCTATAATAGTAAAGAATAGAGAGATATGAGAAAATCAACAAAAAGTGCAGATGAGAAGAATTACAACATTTGGGAAGAAGCACAAAAGAAAAAGAAAAAAGAGACAATTAAATAAACACAATAAGAATAAATGATGATGTCTCTCAGCCCCCTAAAATAAGAGGGAAATAAAAAAAGTAAAGGGTAATTTTGGAGAAAGTACAAATGTACCTACATTCCACACGAAGAAGAGCACGGAGAAATGTGGAAAGAGCACCATAGAGTACATCAGAGGGAGAGAGAGAAAGATAAGAGAGAAAGGATCACGGAAGTAGACGTTAAAAGTACACACGATAGCGAATATACACTAATGTGTGCGAGTCAAATTGAAATAGCAATGAACGTTTTATTTTAGAAGCATTGTTTCTTGTACTTCATAAAGATTGAGCTATGATCCCGGACTACTCATGATGAGTATATTAGGTGAAACTGAGATAAATAGATAGTCTCGATTCATATATTACATCATACTTTGGGAATATTTAGAGATTAGTAATAAATTTTTACAATACATTTACCTAAGCATTCTTTACTTTCAAAATAATACAATATCCATTGCAATAAGGATAGTAATTACAGATTACAGAATATTTCGACTGCGGTTCAGATTTCCTCTATTTACTATCACGCTATACCGATTCCAGCTATTAATTATTATACAATTTCCATTCCTATTCCATCACTGACGTTGCTTATCCCAAGAACATTATGCAATTGGAATTACAATAATTGCTAAAATATTTAGGGTGTGACGATTTAATATGACCAAAATTTCACTTGTAGTCAGTCGAACGGTCCTGCCATTTTCTTTCTTCTCAACTAATCCCTCTTCTTTATGAACAAAATTACCAGCGTTTTCTAAGACCATTTTCGTTTTTTGTCATTTGTGCTTACGCTCGATAGAAATGCTTACCCAGTTTTAGCACGAATTTCGTGCATAAACGACCGCGATTTAGTTCTAGGCTTACTTTTGTTTACAAACAATTGGAATCAGCTGTTTTGATAGAGCACGTAGTTTTGGAATAAACAAATAAAAAAAACAAAACAAATGGTTTATAATACAAATATAATTGATCAACCATTGTGATGGAGTTTATCTATTTGGAAGAAATTAGATTTAAAACTGATTTTAGTGAATGAAACATTCATTAATTCAAACGGGCCTACCACGCCGCCATTCTTATTCACATTTTTTTGCGTAATCACGTCCTAAATTCGGCAAGCACTGGAAATAGCAAGCTTACAGAATTAAGGAAATTCCTTACGTTTGGTGAGCATTTCTTACGATTATGTGTTAAGTTTGACAAAATCGAATGCAAACTTGAGCATTTCTTACGTTTCGTAAGCACAAATGAAAAAACGAAAACGGCTTAATACATAGGAAGTTAGGAGCCAGGCATGTATCGATTACCGGTTGATAACCGGTAATAAACAATTTTTCTGATTAATAGGTAATCGGCCATTTTTTTTTTATTTACAGCACAGACATTTCATCTCTCTCAAAAGAATCATAAAATAGCTTATACATGGAATGATTTGCGGCAATTTTTGGATTTTGCTTAGAATTTCATTGTCTGGACTAATAGGCTGCCTATTAAACAGTGCTGCGTTCGGAACCAAAGCCAAGAATAGGCCAATTTTATTGGTGTAGCAACAGTCATAGCAGAAAAAAATAATGTTTATAATTGCAATAGAAGAAACAAAATTAGTAACAAGAATTTCATGACCTTGAATTAATTATTTCAGAAGAGCAAGTGGAGCAAGAGCTATATAGTTAAAGAGATAGATCCGGGTAATATTAAAATTGAGTTATTTCCTACATTAGAAGCACTACTATTAGGTCAATTTTTAAACAAAATATACAGGCTTAACATCGGAAAATATAAGTAAACTTGTTGAACAAAGAAATACATTGCATTTATCATGCTTAAAAACAAAAATGGTTGCTTACTCTTTCTAACAGGAAAACAAAATCTGCCTCAGAAGAATGAAACTTTAATCAAGCTTTATCAAGAGTAATCAAATTTCAGTAATCTTTAAGTAATCAGATTTCAATACTCCTAAATTTCAGACTCAAATATACTATCTCTTGTACTAAAAGAAAAGTTGGTGAAATTAAATAGTAGAAAGCTAGCTTATCCAAAAGAGGAAACGTTTCTTTATAATTTTTTTCCACCAAATGGGCCGTCATTTCTTGGCAGTAATTGTAAATTTAAATAATACTTCAACTCATGCAAATTTTTAAAATTTTCTCTCTCTCTCTCTCTCTCTCTCTCTCTCTCTCTCTCTCTCTCTCTCTCTCTCTCTCTCTCTCTCTCTCTCCTCCTCTCTTCTCTCTCTCTCTCTCTCTCTCTCTCTCTTCTCTCTCTCTCTCTCCTCTCTCTCTCCTCTCTCTCTCTCTCTCTCTCGTACTTCTCTCGTCTCTCTCTCTCTCACAAGCTAAGTAACCAAATAAATTTGAGAAAGTTGACTGTAAACTGGCATGTCAATGATTATCCCCAAAATTGTCTGGAGTATCTTTTGTTGCATATTCTAAGCAGAAGAATTTAAAGTGTTGCGAAAAGCAGATTTAGCACAACTCTTGGATGAAATAAAAGAACACGAGATTCTGGAAACTATAATAATTCTTGAAGGCAGCGTACCTGCGCGGAGTAATACGAGAAAAGCAAAGCTAAACCAAGGTTTATTTAGTTATAGTTGAACGGAATGTACAGTCATTTTCACACGTTCGTTTCCCAGGATGAAAATATATAGCCTACATATATATAAACAATTTTTAATAAGAAAAACGCCATTTTTACCCAGAAGTCTTGATTGCGAGAGTCTTCTGGGTAAAAATGGGAGTTCTGCAAGATAAAATTGCTTATAAATGTTGGCTATATAATCTCTCCTGGGGAAAGAACTTGTAAATAATGATTGTACGTCTCCATGCGCTTGAGAATCGCCACAATTATACGTTCTCCAATCAGAGGAACTCTTCCATCCGAAGCAATAATCATTTGAAAAGAAATCAGAATGTACGGCGGCAAGACCAACAGGGGGACTAGCAAATATGGTCGACATAACATCAAAAAAATTTCCTGTACAGCCCGCCGTAGGCGTTAGGATAGGTTAGGTTAGGTAAGGTTAGGTTAGGTTAGGTTACGCTGTTAGGTTAGGTTATGCTAGGTTAGGTTAGGTAAGGTTAGGTTACGCTGTTAGGTTAGGTTAGGTTATTTTACGTTAGGTTATGCTAGGTTAGGTTGTTAGGTTAGGTAAGTTTGGTTAGGTTAGGTTAGGCTAGGTTAGGTTAGGCTTTGTTGGATTCGTTAGAGAAACTTTAAATAACCATTTTTTTTTCAAATGTAGACCCATTTCCTGTCATCCATTTTGGGTATTGGTCCTCAACCAGTTTGCGACAGAAAATGCCAAAAGCTTTTCCTCGCTGTAGGAGGGGGATAGTTTGGTGGGGGTGGGGTGGTGCTGGGGAGGGGTGGGGGTTCTTGTGGAAGACTTGGATAGAAAAATATAAGTACAGTACATTATATATATATATATATACTATAGATATATATATATAAAAAAATATATATATATATATATATATATATATATATATATATATATATATATATATATATATATATATATATATATATATATATATATATAATATATTGTATATATATATGGTTAAACTAAAGAAGTTACCCCATGATATCTCGAAACTAAGATAGGTACAAGAAAACTGATAACATATATGGAATCAGCGTATGAAATTTGTAAGGAAAATGAAAAAAAAAAATTTTACTTTTTTTTTTTATTTTTTTTTATATCTCCAAAACTACGATAGGTAGAAGAAAAACTAATAACATATATGGAATCAGTGTAAAAATATTCTTTAGGGGGGCTCAAGCCGACGGTGGGACAGAGGGGGGGAAACGTTTTCCATACCCCGTAGGGGAGGGGCGGAGGAACCCCCGCGACACCCAAATACCAAAGAGCGGGGGTTCCGGAGACACCTCCCGGAACGGGGGAAAAAGTACAAATTTTTTTTTTTCATTTTCCATACAATTTCCCCGACTCTTTGCATCTTTGCGGTTTACCCTTGGGTATTCTTTTAGTTAAAAAAAAATCTTTTTTAATACATATTTTATACGCTGATTCTAAATATGTTTATTAGTTTTTCTTTTACCTATCGTAGTTTTGGAAATTTAAAAAAAAAATAAAAAATAAAAATTTTTTTTTTTCATTTTCCATACAAATTTCATACGCTGATTCCATATATGTTATCAGTTTTCTTGTACCTATCTTAGTTTTCGAGATATCATGCGGGTAACTTCTTTAGTTTCACATATATCTTATATTCTATTATATATATATTATATATATATAGATTATATAATATATATATATTATAATATATTATTATATGTATATATATATATATATATATATATTATATATATATATATATGCATAGATTTACTTTGTGGCCCAGTACTCATATCTTAAAAACTACAATAGCTACAAGCGACAGGGAAGCATTGCTGGAATCCTGGCAAAAATTTTACCGAGGAAACTGTATAAAAAAAAAATATAAAAAAAAAAAAAAAAAAAAAAAAAAAAAAAAAAAAAAAAAAAAAAAAAAAAAATCATATCTCAAAAAACTACAATAGCTAAGAGTGAAGCAGGAATACATTTTGAATCCTTGGTAAATTTTAGTAAGGAAAAATGTAAAAAAATAAATAAATAAATAAATAAAATAATTAATTGGCTTTTTTTTTTTTTAGGAAGCAACGGGAACATAGTAATATATATATATATTATATTGTAAAGTATTACACGGCAATGTAGTGGGCTCGAGCGACGGGGAACACAAGGGGGGGACAGTTTCCAATACCCCGTAGGGGAGGGCGGAGGAACCCCCGCGACACCCAAATACAAAGAGCGGGGGTTCCGGAGGACCCTCCCCGGAGGGGGGGAATTAGTCCTAACCCGTAGTTCCCCGGCGGAAGGCCGAGAGACCCCGACTCCTGCCATCCGTTTGGCGGTATACCCTTGGGTATTCTTTAGTTAAAAAAAAAAAAAAAGCAAAATTTAATAGAAAGTCTATTTATTTTAACGAGTAACCAATAAAAGGATCTCTAAATAGGCTCTCTAATCATATTACTATAATTAATTATTCAACAATATTTTTTATTTATTTTTTTTTTTACATTTTCCGTATCTAAAATTTTACCTAGGATTCCAAAAATGTATTCCTGTTTCGCTGTTGTTATTGTAGTTTTTGAGATATGAGTACTGGCCACAAAAGTAAATCTATGCCAATATATATTATATATATATAATATATATATATATATATATATATATATATATATATATATATATATATATATATATATTATATAATATATATATATATATATCCTCTGCACTATGAATAAAAAGAATCACGTGATATTACTGAATTTAAATGTTAAGCCTAAACAAAGAAATTCTAGGCCCTTTGTCTAATATAATAAATTATATTTAAAGTATTTAAATTTCTATTCTAAAAATGTATTTATAGAACAATTGCAAAAATGAATTCAAAACAAATATATGAACAATTTAATACATAAATACTATTTTATATATATATATAGTATATATATAATATATATATATATATATATATATATATATATATATATATATATATATATATATATATATATATATATATATATTATATATATATATATATATGACCTGTTGCGCTATGGGAATGGGTTATTTTGTATCTTTATTAATTTTTTTTTTACTATGTTGTTAGGAAATAACATTTATATTAACTTTTAGTACTAAGGCATAACACACGTGGGTTCCACAGCATGAACCCCAATACCCGTGATTGCTGGAAAAATAATATAACATGAATAATAATATAAATATAATATAATAGATATAATTTAATATAAAGTAAAAGGAAATATGTCCCAATTGGAAACGAGAAAAATTTGAGGATAATTGGTCGAAGACCAACCTCCTAACACTGGCTATTTGAAGTTGTTATATAATAAGAAATTTTATTACAACATTAATAACTCGTAAGACATATTTTCATATTTTTAGCTTCATTTGCATGATAGAAAGCTTCATAAGTAGGTATTTTATTACATCATTAATAACTCTTAAGACATATTTTTAGCTTCATTTGCACGATAGAAAGCTTCATAAGTAGGTATTTTATTACATCATTAATAACTCTTAAGACATATTTTTAGCTTCATTTGCATGATAGAAAGCTTCATAAGTAGGTATTTTATTACATCATTAATAACTCTTAAGACATATTTTTTAGCTTCATTTGCATTATAGAAAGCTTCATAAGTTGGTATTTTATTACATCATTAATAACTCTTTTAAGACATATTTTTAGCTTCATTTGCATGACAGAAAGCTTCATAAGTAGGTATTTTATTACATCATTAATAACTCTTAAGACATATTTTTAGCTTCATTTGCATTATAGAAAGCTTCATAAGTTGGTATTTTATTACATCATTAATAACTCTTTTAAGACATATTTTTAGCTTCATTTGCATGATAGAAAGCTTCATATGTAGGTATTTTATTACATCATTAAATATTTTTAGCTTCATTTGCATTATAGAAAGCTTCATAAGTTGGTATTTTATTACATCATTAATAACTCTTTTAAGACATATTTTTAGCTTCATTTGCATGATAGAAAGCTTCATATGTAGGTATTTTATTACATCATTAATAACTCTTAAGACATATTTTTAGCTTCATTTGCATGATAGAAAGCTTCATAAGTAGGTAATGTTTAAGTACATTTAAGAATTAGATTTTTTTATATCACAGTAGTCATCCTGAAAAGCCATTATGGTAATGATGAATGGTCACCTATATAGGGCCTACTGTGTAATATGTATATGATTAAACTCTTCTAAAGTAACAGCAAATTTTATATAAGGAGGTAGTATATATTTCAATTATTGTAAAGAGCAGGTTTCGATATTTTGATTTCATATTGGAGGCTTTTGGGAAATTTGAAGCAGGGAAACTTGCACTATAAATTCCTCCCTTTTCATTATTTGTAAATAATAAAAAACAGGATGCAACTTTTTCCGAACTCTAAAACGTAAATTTCGAGCATTTTTTCTGAGTCTCTGTTAATTTTTATAGTTTCATTTGAAGAAAACTCATTTCCGCGACATTTTTTAAAGCCGAGCAAAATCCTTTTCCAAAATGACTTCAAGCTTGAACTAAATAAAGATATGTATGTCTATTACCTAAAATATCGTTGCTGGGAATTTTTTGATATCAGCCACTAATTCCCAACAGTACCGATTCACTACTAGTAGGACTTAGTGAATTTTGGTTGTCATAAATGCTTTTTGGAGAGGAGATATTTTTTTCTGTTCATCCAATCGATTTGAAATATTCAGAGCATGAAATTGGAAGACACTTTTTTTTATTTAAATTATTTTTGGCATACTCAACCATTTTGCCTCTGTTCACTGGAAAAAAAAATAATTTAAATTTATAAAAAAATGGTTGGTATAAAAAAAATAATTTAAATAAAAAAAATTATCTAATTAAAGAGGTAATCTCTTAACAACTATAGATGCTATGAATTTCAAATAAATGGATAAACAGAAAAATCGTTAAACATTTATGGTAAACAAATTTTCACTAGCGTAGGTACTGTTGGCATTGGTGGCTTATATCAAAAATCTCTACAATGATTTTTTTAGATAACAAACCCATCTTCGAATAATTTAAGTTTCAGGCCATTTCGACAAAGGGTTATTGCCGGCGTACAAAAATGTCATGAACATTTTTTTCTCTTAAATGAATGAGGTATTATTGTATTCATGATCTTACATGTTGATTGAACTGGCCAATATTTTGGACTCGTAAAAAAGTGTCATAAAGTACGATATCTAGCACCATTGATGTTTATATTAGGAAAAAAAAAATATGTAATAAAAAGAAAAAGAAACTTGGGAATCCTTATTATCGTTACTTTTAATGAAATATTTAATTTTTTTTTTTTAAAGATATCATTAACATATTGAAAATACTCAACATGTCAAGTTAACTTTTGACTCGCTAAGCTAACTTAACTTGATCCTAACTTAACTTAAATTTATCCTTCACTTAACTTAATTTTATCTCACCTGAAAAAATCATAAATTTGTGAACTGAAAAAAGTGTAGAAGTTGCTTGAAATGACATTTTGTAAGAGGTCCCAATAACACTGGCAATATCATCTACTAAGACGCGCTAGAGACATGGATTAACATGAAATAATATTAGAAGTTTTTGAAGCTCGAAAGAACGTTGTATTTTTCTTTGTATTTGGTGTAAATCGAGTAAACACCTTACTCCATCACTCAAATTGAACTTCTTTACGATTTCTTCACCCACATAAGTAGTTACAGATGGGTTCCGAAGGCCCGTGGGAAACTATTGAATAAAATGTCCCCCCTACGGTAAAGAGGGTCGCTCTTCCCCCTTCGATCGAACGAAAAAAAACCGAAGGTGTTTTTTATGAAAACAGATAAATGAAATAAATAAAATTTAAATAAATTAATAAATAAATAATAAAATATTAATATAAATTAATTAATAAATAAAATAGAATAAATTAATAAAAAAGATAAATAAAGAAAAAAATTAAATAAATAAATTATATGATATAGTTATTATTCTCATCATCACTAAAGCACACAGATGTTACGTTACCCTGCATCCCCCTTTAAGGGGTGGGGGGGCGGGGCAGCCCCCCTAAAAATTAAAATTGATCGTGGAAGACTGAATCTTGGAGGCTGGGTAGAGGATTTTCGGGAGTTGAAGGAAGGAATCCGAGCGGATTCGGTCTCGGAGTTCAGGGATTCTCCTCCCCGGAGGGGGTCCCACTCTGAAAAATAGTAAAAAATGCCATGGAATGCAAAACAAGAAGAAAGGAAGATGGCGGAAAAAGGAGGAAGGATGGAGGAAGGAGGAGCCCTGAGAAGGAAAGAGTTGGAGAAAGGAGTCCTGTGAGCAGAGGAAGTCAGAGTTGACAACGGCACCGTGGCTGGAGCCGGTGCGGTGCTAAGATTTAATAATAGTTCGTTAGTCCCCATATCTTTGTATTCAAAATATATGGTTATTGAATCCTGTAGATGCCTCGAAAATGACGGTTATATATGTCCGTAAAAGGGTGCTTGGACCATCTCCCAACGGAGAGGGTCCCGACTGAAAAAAAATGCATGGAATGCAAAACAGAGGAAGAAAGGAAGAAGGAGGAAGAATGAGGAAGGACTGGATAGAAATGGTGTCCTGGAACCCCCGGAGGTAGGGTCCCAACTGAAATAAAAGAAGAAGAGGAAGAAATGCATATCGGGGTGCATAAGAGAAGATGGAGGAAGGAGTGGGAGAGCAGAGTTGGTACAGGCACCGGTGCTGGAGCCGTGGCGGTGCTGAGTTAGTAACATTTGCTTAGGCTCAGATTGACATTTCTATTTTCAAATCTAGTTTTCTTTTTATAACGTCAACTAAATATATTGTTTTGCTATTTTTATTTTATTATAGTTTTATAAGTTTCAATTTTTAATTAAAAGTGTCTTTAATGTTTTTAATTTTTTTGCTGTTGCATTTTACATTGAATAAATTCTTTAAATTTATTTCTTTTTTCCTTTTTCTAAAATTTTATGCTTTTATCATGTTTATAACCCCTAAAAAATTTGCATTTTTTTACAAATCCTATGACGCAGTAAAATCATAAATCAAGTAAATCAACTGCCTCCAGTGCACCTCTCGCTAGCCATGTCCATGATCTATTGAGTCTATTGATTCAAGTCATATTTTTTTGTAATTAAAACTTTTGTATGTTTTACATACCCTAAGCATGTATAATCAGTAAGAGCAGTTTAATCAAACAGCCCATCCTTAGCCTCATTCGTGATCCAGTTTGATCTATGTGATCTATTGATTCAAGTCCATATTTTATTATAAATTGTTTATGTTACTACCCCCCCTATAAGCATTGTAAATTCAGTAATCAGTTAATCAAAACCAACCACTCTATCTCCTACCTTTCCATGATCTTATGATCTATTAATAATAATATTCATACTTTTTTACTAAAATCATTATGTTTTACATACCCTAGGGGAGGCAGTAAATCAGTATAATCAGTTTGCAGACATAGTTAAAGCGCTCCTATCCGCTTTCCATGATGCTATTTGATCTATTGATTCATAGTGCGATATTTTGTATATCATAACAAAAAACTTTTATTTATTTTTGTTTTCTTTCTTTAAACATTTTTGTTTTGTAACTAAAATTTATTTCATTTGTATGTTTTATAACTTTTAAAAAAACTTTGCATTTTTACATACCCTATGAAGCAGTAATTCTAGGTAAAATTGCTAGTAATCAAACCACCCTACCCCACCCTTCCCACCCATCTCATGATTCTAGTTGATCTATTTGATCTATTTGATTCAAGTGATATTATCTGTATAACGATAACACAAAATACTTTATTTATTTGTTTTCTTTTCTTTAAACATTTTTGTTTTAACTTATATTTATTCATTTTGTTGTTTATAACTTAAAAAATTTGCATTTTTACATACCCCTAAAGCAGTAAATTAGGAGTAAATCAGTTAATCAGTTAACCAGCCCACAGCCCACCCTCCTGACCCTTTCATGATTCTATTGAAGTCTTAGGTTGATTCCTATTGGATCTATTCGATTCTAATGATTTCAATCAATATGTTTGGTTTAACATAACACAAAAGATTTATTTATTTTTTTGCTTTTCTTTAAAGCATTTTTGTTTTGTACTGAAAATATAAGTTTTAATGTTTATAACGTTAAAAAATTTGCATTTTGACATACCCTAAATAAAGCATAAAAATCAGTAAATCAGTTAAATCAATACCACCACTGCTATCCCTCCTACCCTTCCATATCTATTGATCTATTGATGCTATTGATTTAATGATTCAAGTCATATTTGTATAAACTAACATAAAAAAATAATTCTTTTTACCGTGGTGAATATGTTGTTGTTGTTTTTATTTTGTTGTTTGTTTTGTTGTTGTTGATAAATTGTTGTTTGTTGTGTTTTTTTTTGTTGTGAAATGGTTGTCGTTGTTGTTGTTGTTGTTTTTGTTGTTGTTTTTGCTGTTGGTTGTTGCTGCTGTGTGTTAAATTATATCAAACGTTGCAAGTTGAATGAAAATATACAACACTTTTTCAACATATCTCTAAAATATTAATGTTATTGAAATATTAACATCATTGTAATAGTGAAAACTAAACAAAAATATATCTCATCCTATCCTAACTGACATACAGCATTCATTAACTAAGTAACTAAAATTTAATTAAGAGTTTCAACTTACCAGCAGAAGTCAGCAATAGCAATCTCTAATCTTACTTATATAACACAAACGCATCACAAATATTTTATCTATTATTATTATTATTATTATTTATTAGATATTGATATTATTATGTGTTTTATTTCCACATATGTAATCTCACAACACCTATAACGCGCGCAATCACTTTGCCTGCAGGTCCACAACTATAACATTGGTAGGTAAATTGGTTCTCTACCAGACACCTATACATTACGTAAACTTGTTACGCTCAAGGGATAGCCAATCAGAGAACTGTCATTGCTAAGCCATCGCGGACAGCCAATGAAATTCGAGAAATGACTCATTAATCTTTAATATCTTTGACACATGTGAAGGGTAGATCGAGATTGATTACTTTGTACCCATATCTTTTGACACATGAGAAGTATGGCGAAATTTACGTTAACTTTGTTCACCCTTAATTTCGTACTTAACATCTGTTTGTTTTATCTTAAAGCAGTAGTTTATTATAGATATTATTATTTATTATTATTATTATTTATTATTATTATTATTATTATTATTATATCAACTATATATGTGATATGAACATAACAAATCTAACATATCACACAACACACACACACACGAAACACACACACAGTACACTACACACACACACACACACACATTCCAGATTACACACATAGCCACACACACTTTCATGCACACTTTCTGCTACTTTACTTAATACATTAACCCTGCAATCATCGTACTAACTTACTGATCACAGTAAAGTAACTAACACATTGCATACAAAACGTAAACCTATTCACACCTTTTTTCAAATCATATCTCTAACATATCAATGTTTAATTTTACAATTAACACTGAATTCGAATTCGTAGCATTTCGGTATCAATTTCGGATAAACATATGCACAAAAACGAGTGTCTTTATATACTCTAACCAACGAAATTATAATGCTTAACATAACTAATGTTTGTCACATTAATAAAGCTAACATGATCTCCATCATTATGAACTAGAGAAATATAATGTTACCTAAACAACGACAAATCTTAACACAGGCTTCCTGGCACTAGATAAGCTGTTAACTATTAACAAAGTTCCACCACTGAACACCAGTATAAGTAACTAACTTACATACATAAACGTAACCTAATCAACTTTTTCCCAAAGCATCTCTCTAATCAATATTAACGTTAATGTTTACATTGTACTACAGTAATATTTAACACTAAATTCTATCAATAACCTTGTCTAATTCATCATACAGACCAACTGAATTACTGCAAATGATAACAAAGGTTTAATCCAAACATTAACTATAAAATATATCCAAAATTTTAATCCTGACATAACATAGAAATAAGTTTCTTTGAAAGTAAATACAACAGTAGAAGCGTAATAGTTTAGATATTGATAGTGTGTTAGGTGGAGGTGGTGTTGTGGTTAGGGGTTATTATAATATGAGTAATATAATATATATAGTATAATATATATATATATATATATATATATATATGATATATATGATATATATATATATATATATATATATATATATATATATATATATATTATTATATAAAGTATTCATTGTCTTAAATTATTTGTACTGTTATCTAACATATGCGGTGGTGGCGTGGTAGTTTACTGTACTGATATTGATCTGTACTTTGATAATGTTGACTGTTTAATTCAACGTAAGGTAAGTTTTTGTAAAATAATGAGAAGATATTGGTTTCGATCTAAAAGTCGCCCCATGACCAGAGACCGTAAATCTTATGCACTTACGGCCATTACCTCATAATGTTATAGTAACAGTACAAATATTTAAGATAATGATTACTTTATATATTACGTATATATTTAATATATATAGTTATTATATATACTATATAATATAATATTATATAATAATATATATATTAGTATATAATATATTATATATATATAATATAAATATAATATATATTAACTATACGCTTTAGCTGTGATATTGTTAATTCAAGAGAACTCTATTGTTTATGTTATGTTCAGGTATAAAATTTTGTTATTTTCATGGTTATGTTGGCTAAAACTTTTGTTTATCTTTTGCCAGGTTATTCGTGTCTGATGATGATAATTAACAAAGGTTATGATTAAATTGTTGTATAATATACGTGTCTAATGTTAAAATAACGTTAATATGTTAGAGATTTGCTTGGAAAAGTATTGAATAGGTTACGTTTGTATGTAAATTAGTTACTTTACTAGTGTTAAGTGTGGAACTTGTTAATGTTAACAGTTTTAAGTTAGTGCGTAAGCTGTGCTTAGTATGTCGTTGTATCAATTATGTTTCTTGTTCATATATCGCTTATGTTAGCTTTAATTAAGTGAGAAAACATTGTTTAATGTTAGCATAATATTGGCGATGGTTAGTATATATAAGAACTCGTTTTGTGCTATGTTATTCCCGAAATGATACCTCGATAATGCGATAACGTAAATTCGTATTAGGTGTTAATGTAAAGTTAACAATTGATATGTTAAGATCATTGTTTGAAATAAAGTGTAATTAGGGTTACGTTTGTACGACCCATGTGTTAGGTACTTTACCTGTGATGCAGTAAGTTAGTCACGATGATTGGCCAGGCTAAATTGTGCATTAAGTAAAGTGTTCTATAATTTATTGTGAGTGTGTGTGTGTATGGTGTGTGTGTGTGTGTGTTTTGGATATGTTAGATTTGTTGTGTTCATATACATATATAGTTGATATAATAATTATTAATAAAAGTAATAATAATAATAAGTAATAATATTATGATTAATAAATACTTAATAATAATAGAATAATAATAATGATAATGATAGATAGATAAAATATGATAATAATAAAATAAATAAAATATAAAACTAATAAGATAATAAATAATAATAAATAATGAATAATAAGTAATAATAATAAAACTATCTGTTTAAAGGAAAATAACAGATGTTAAGTACGAACATAAGGGGAACAAAGTAATAAATCTCGCCTTCCTTCTCAATGTGTCAAAAGATATCGGGTACAAAGTAATAAAATCTCGTTACCCTTCCCATGTGTCAAAAGATATTAATATGTAATGAGTCATTCCCGAATTTCATTGGTTGTTCGTGATGGCGCTTAGCAAATGCAGTTCTCTGATTGGCTGTCCCTTGAGCGTAACAAGATTACGTAATGTATAGGTTGTCTGTAGAGAACAATTTACCAAACGCAATGTTATATGTTGTGGGACCTGAAGAGGCGAAAGTGATTTGCGCGCGTTATAGGTGTTTGTGAGATCCTATGTGGAATAATAACAATAATAATAAATAATAATAATAATAATAATAATAATAATAATAATAATAATAATAATAATAATAAATAATTAATAATAATAATAAATAATAATAATATATAAATAAATAATAATCAAATAGAAATATTAATAATATTCTTGTGGGTTTGTGTATCAGTAACAGATTGAGATTGCTATGGCTGACTTCCTGCTGGTAAGTTGAAACCTTATAATTTAGTTACCTTTTGTTATAGAACAAGTATGTATTTAGTTTTAAAACAGATAGTATTTTGTTTAGGATTTCAATATTATACATTTTATGTAAAATTAACAAACCTTAATTAATTTTAGAGATATGTTTGAAGAAAGTGTGAATAGGTTTTCATTTATCTTGAACGTTTGATATATTTTAAGCAACAACAGCAGCAACAACAACAGCAACAAAACAAACAACAACATTTCAACAACAACAACAACATTTCAACAACAACAAAACATTTCAACAACAATCAACAACAACAACAACATTTCAACAACAACAACAACATTTCAACAACAACAACAACATTTCAACAACTGCAAAGAATTTATTTTATGTTATGTTATACATAAATATGACTTGAATCAATAGAATCAATAGATCTAATAGATCAATAGATCATTGGAATGTGTAAGGAGGATAGAGTGGGTGGTTGTATTAACTGATTTACTGATTTACTGCTTTGTGGTATTGTAAAAAATGCAAATTTTTTTTTAGATTGATAACATAAAAAAGAATAAATTTTTTTAGTAAAAATCAAATGTTTAAAGAGAGGTAACTCAATTATACATCAAAGTTTTTGGTATAATCAAATTTTATGAATTGAATCATTTACTTTTCAGTACAATCACTCCATCATTTCCTGATACCTTTTGAAAGGGTAGGAGGGTGGGGTGGGTGGTGTGAGATTTACTGATTTCTGATTTACTGCTTTAGGTATGTAAAAATGCAAATTTTTTTAAGTTTATAGAAACATGTATTTTTCACAATAAATTTAAGGTTAAAAAAATGTTTAAAGAAAAGAAAACAAATAATTAATTAAAGTTTTTGTGTTATGTTATGACAAAATTTTACTTGAATTCCAATAGATCATATAGACGTCAATAGATCAATGGAAGGGTAGGAGGGGTGGGGTTTGGTGGTTTGATTACTGATTTACTGCTTTTGTAGGTATGTACAAAATGCAAATTTTTTAAGTTATTAAAACATAGTAATGAACTGAGAGTTTGGTTAAAACAAAAATTTATATAAGAAAAGGAAACAAAATAATAAATAAAAGTTTTGTTGTATGTTTACAAAATATGACTTGAATCAAATAGATCAATCATATCTAATAGAGATCATGGGTGGAGGTGGGGTGGGTGGTTTGATTAACTGATTTGACTGATTTACTGCTTTAGGGTGATTAAAAAAGAATGAATTTTTTAGTAAAAATATTGAACCTATATCAAATAGATCATAGGTTTCAATAGATTATTGGAAGGGTTAGGAGGATAGAGTGGGTGGTTTGATTTAACTGATTTACTGATTTTACTGCTTTTAAGGGATGTAAAACATAACAATTTTAGATAAAAATAATGACATTGAATCATAGATCAGATCAGATCGAATAGATCAATGGTATTCCGAATGGTAGGATGTGCTGTTTTGATTAACTGATTTACTGATTTACTGCGGACTGGGAGATGGAAAAGAATGCTGATTTGAATAATCAATATGACGTGGATAGTTTAGATCAGATAGATATGGATGTCAATCTTTAGCTTATTTATTGAAACAACGTTACGAATTCGAAAGAATGAAACAATGCAGCAAATTGAGGACGTTATAAACATGAAAAAGCATAAAATTTTTAAAAAAGAAAGAAATAAATTAAAGAGGTAATGAAAATTAAATTGAAAGCAAAAAAAGATTAAAAAACAAAGAACAAATGTAAAATGAAGCTTATAAAATCTTATTAAATAAAAATATGCAAACTAATATATTTAGGTTGACGTTTAATAAAAGAGAAAATCGGAAGATTTGAAAATAGATAAGTGTCAATCTGAGCTTAGCAAAGTTTCTAACTCAGCACCGCACCGGCCTCCAGCACCGGTGCCTTACCACACTCTTGTCTTCACTCTTTCCTCCATCTTCTCGTTTATGCACTCCGTGCTATTTCTTCCTACTCCTTCTTCTTTATTTCAGTTGGGGACCCTCCTGCCGGGGGTTCTATTCTCAACTTTCTTCCTCCTTCTTCGCTACTGACCTGCATTCCATGCATTTTTTTTAGTCGGGACCCCCTCTCCGTTGGGGTCCCAGACACCCTTTACCGACTTATAACCGTCATTTTCGAGATCTACTAGGTTCAATTAACATAATTATGTTTGATACAAATATGGGACTAGAACGAAATATTTCATTAAACTTAGTGCACCGCACCGGGCTCCAGCACCTGGTGCTGATGCCGTTACTCCGACTTCCTCTGACTCAATGATTCCTTCTCCCAAACTCTTTCCTTCTCATGACGTCTCCTCCTCCGAGCCTTCCTCCTCTTCCTCTGTTTTGAATCCATGCATTTCTTCTTTTTTTCAAGAGGGGACCCCCCCTCCGGGGGGGAATCCCTGAATCTCCGCAAGCCACATTCCGACTTCGGAATCCCTTCTTCACTTCCGAATCCTCTACCGCAGCCTCCAAATTTCAGCCTCTATATTCGATCATTTATTTTTAGGAGGGCTCGCGGTCCCCCACGCTCATTATGGGGGATGCAGGGGTACGTAATTCCTTGCAGGAATCGTTCCATATACAGTTAATAAATAGGGATATGGTCCAGTATTATTTATTTTATTTTTTATTTAATTTTTTATAATTTATTTATTTTTTATTAATGTATTATTATTTATTTAGTTATTTATTTAGTTAATTTATTTTAATTTTATTTAGTTTAATTTATTGTTTCGAAAAAAACGCTTCGGTTTGTTTTTCGTCGATCGAAGAGGGGAAGAGCGACCCCTTTTACCGTGGGAATTTTATTCAATAGTTTCCCACGGGCCTTCGGAACCCATCTAGTACTACTGATAAGTCGATTGAAGAAAATTTGACAATCCTAACTAGCCTTTATCTGCTGACTTTTTTTTTTCTTAAAGAATAGATAGGCAAAATTTTGTAAATGCTTGTTACACTTACGTTTTTTAGTTTTTTAATTTTTTTTAGTGAATTTTTAATTTGGCCCCAACGTCCTCTACGTCATGCTTAGTTGTCGTGATCGAAAAATTGGCAGATTTAAACAAAATATATAAGCCTATCATATAAATATTTTAAACAAGCAAAAAAATTTTCAAGTTTTTTTGAGTGATGTGATGATGTGCTTACGGTGTCGGGCTAATTACTACGTTCAATATTAAGGTATGAAGAATAAAATTAATTTGCAATTGATTAGTTGACTGTAACTCTACGTTGAGAAGTTAAAAAAAAGAGCTCATTTTTCAAAATTTTATAGATTTAAATTCTCTGACCGGGCAAGTTTTGGGAATTTTAGCTAAATCTTGTTTAACTGCTTCAATCCATGCATTTTTTGCAATGCAAGTTTACAACTGTAATGTGCATTGGTTTCAATGAAGAATTATATTTTGTAAGCCCTTTACATTTACAAGTGCTTGTAAAGTACAACGATGATCAAATAGCACGTACTTCACAAATCCTTTACAATCACAAGTGCTTGTAAAGTACTACGAGGATCAAATTTCACGTACTTCACAAGTTCTTCAGAATTACAAGGGCTTGTAAAGCAAGTACGTGAACTAAAGTCGTAAGTACTTTATAAGCCTTGTAGAATTTGAAATCATTGATACTCGAAATCAATGACTCAAAGAAGGAGGTCATCTATTTTAAAATAAGCAGAGTGACTCAATATTGATTCAGTATTTCTTTTTAAAGATGAGAAAAAAATAATATAAAATATTATTTGTAACTTCATTTATTATTACAGTACTTATAATAATGTACCCCATGATGATGATGCTCACTTAAAAATTATCATAATTTGATAAGTATAATTGAGGAAAGTCTGTAATTGAGCTATAAACAATCAACTGTTATGACTCTTCAATTAAATTAGAAGTCTGGTTGTTTACTGTTTTTGTTAATAAATTATACATATTAAAATCAAGAAAATGCTACTGAAGAACAGTAAAACAATTACAGAACTATTAGCTACTTATTGTTTAAAGCAGTATTTTTTTTGGTTACAGGAGTATTTTTAAACAAATAACAATTGAGTAGGTCCTAAAACTACCCTATAATATGTTCTATATGAGTAACCCAGGCCTTTGAGTACTGCAGCATGCTTTTGGATGAGAAGAAACGTTGGTGCTTTTTTAAAGAATCTATCGTTTTAAGCGTTCCTTTTTTTGGGGGAACGTGGATTGGCTCAGTGGTTAGAGCATGTCTCGGCTATGTGATAACATCGCACGCGCGGTAGGTCAATGTCGACATCCTCGCTGATGGAGAGTAAAGAATCTCCTCTGTTGACTTCATTCATTACTAGTAGAATAATGACTAAATATTATTAAAATCTAAGTAACTAATCCTTCCATTTCGGTAGAGCAAATCGTTGACAAGGTCCACGGTGAAGACTGGGTCCTTTTAGACACCATTGTGGTTTTAGAATAGAGTCTTGAAACTCTTTGAGGAGTCTTCTGGATCTCACAAGTTTCATATGTTTGAAATTTGGCTCCGCAGGAGCAGTAGGAGGAGGTAACGTATTGTTATTATGGTTTTGATTTTTTATACTAAAAATTGTAGAAATGGACGTCTTTGCAGGTGACTCAGACAAAGACGATTCGTCAATATTTCTTTTCAGAACTCTTGGCGAAGTAGCAGAAGCCCCTACCAATGGTTCCGAAGGACCCACTTTGCCATTCGTTCCTTCAATTAATGCAGGTAATATTCTACGAGGAGAAGAAGCGTGAATTGGAGTATTTGGAGGTTCTTCTACAACATCAACAGATTCCCCTTTTTTAGTCTTTCCCCCCTGAGTAGTTCGACGAGATCTAAAAAATTTCCGGAAAGTAGCTGCCATTTTGACAGTATTCACCCAAAGTTGACGACGTAGTAAAAGGCGAAAGGAAGGACAGTGTCGTCTTCTGTGGGTAACTTCCTTCATGAGGAGTTCATCGTCACGTTCAGAGTTCTCAGTATCTGCTTTTGCTGACTCAGGCTTATGATGATGATCATCATCTACATCAGGAATCTGATGCTTCTCTTCTTTCGCCTCACTCAAGCCAAGCTCCTCCCCAACAATTTCTCTCTGATCGAGACTTTCCTCATCCACTTCGCCAGCTCCCTCCCGAACGGGTTCTTCTTTAATTTCTATTCTCCTCCGACTTCCTTTAGGTGACTCATTCAACAAAGACTCCCCATCATCATCATCATTCTTCTTCGCCTCTTCCTCTTCTTCCAACTCCTGACATTGAAAAGGGTCATCCAAACTGGAAACAGACATTGGCTTCACAAAATGGACATGCTTGCTTGAAAGGACGGACGAACTACACTAAAAAGGTTATAGCTCTAAGTATTCGGCTACATCATAATTGTCTTCATATTATATATCGATATTTTGTTTGATACATTAGCATTTAGTATCTGCAATAATAATAATAATAATAATAATAATAATAATAATAATAATAATAATAATAATAATAATAATAATAATAATAAATAATAATACGATGTTTTTGGGAACTATCTTGAACTTAAATACTTCAAAGTATATTGTTAGGGAGAATAGGGAGAATACGCGCCCACGCGAATACACACACACACATATATTATATATAGTATATATATATGTATATGATATATATATAATAATATATATAATATATATATATATTATATATATATATATATTATATATATATATATATAATATATAGATATAGATACGGTATATATATACTATATTAATATATAATATATATATATATATACATATATATTATATATATATATATATATATATATATATGATATATATATATATATAATATAGTATATATATATATATATATATATATATATAGTATATATATATTTATATATATATAATATATATTTATAGTATACTATATATATAATATATATATATATATATATATATATATATTATATATATATATAATATATATATATATTATATATACTGTGACTTCAATTAAAGATGATTAGGATGGTAAGTGCTGCTCATAGTGTTCTCAGAAAATTTCGTAAAAATTGCTGTTATGCCACATTTTCATTTAATTTTAAAAAATTTTATAACTAAAAGTTTTCTTTTTCGTCTTCTTCTTTGTTATTTTATCTGATGAATTTTCAATCAATAGATCTATATAGTATAGTATAGTATACCTGTATACCATGCTAGTCTACAATTTTAGTCTACCTACTCCTTCAAAAACTAAAGGAAAATGGCATTCATGAAGAAAAAATAACCTATATATATTTATCATTTTTAATGAAGTTGGTCTATATTCACTGGCCTATAATATACCGGTATGTCACACTTTACAAAATTTCATTTGTTGTATTATCATTTCAGATTGCAGACGTGCTTCTGATGTGGATTCAATTAATAACCATTAACGCCCTAGAACCCTGTGATTTTCTCAGGGGAAACAAAATTGAAAACATAGTTTTTTCTTAAATTCACATTAGTTTATAGATTTTTACTGAGGTTTCTGCGTAGGAATGCTTTATGAAAGTTCTCCTGTAAATCCTGTGACTACAGGACAATTCATGCTACAAGCAATGAGTCAGAACAAAGACAATACACTTGCCCTTAGACAATTATTACAATTTCTTCATTGAAAAAATAAAAGACAACTCGTTCCATCGAAAATCATATCATTGTGTGAAGTTGCCAGATTCTATTGTGTGAAGTTGCCAGATTCTCTTTTCTCCTTAAATATTCTTAAATCCGAAATGGAAACCACAGAGAATTAATAGTTATTACATGAATAACCGCTTTCCATTGTCATCTAGAAGATATTACTCGGTACTTTTCCTTATAAGGGTTGTTGGGAGAAAAATATTTTTAAATATTAAAGTTTTTATATTGTAAATATATTTAGCGGTCAAAAAATATTTGCGAGAAACTAAAAACATTAAAAAAAAAAAATCACATTGAAAAATACAACTTAACACAACCACATTTTCTCACTTTATCTTTGAGTTCGCCGAGCATTGGAATTTTCCGCACTGCTCAGCAACAGAGGGAGCGCACCGCACCGCACCCGGTGAATCGACTAACCTTATATAAATGTATTTGACCTCGAAAAATATTAACTTTAGCCCTGGCTAATTAAATGATGCGATCTAGAATGGTCGAAAAATTTATTTCCAACTGGATCCTACCTTGCGTTTTTCATTTATTATCATTTTTACATTTATAGCGAAAACCTGGTAAAATACTCAAAAAACCTCTAGTAACAGTTTTCGTTCTCATCTTTTTATAAACTTCACAAAAAACATTCATAAAGAAACTGCATCCATATTTCCACAGTACCATATAACTGCTTGAAATTGACAATTTAAAGTTCTTCTACTACCAAATGCAGGAGCATTCAAAACCACTCATAAAATCCTCAAAATATTTTATAACTTCTTTGTAAACACTTGCATACGCCAGAGTTTTTTTCGTTTTGAGGGGGGGGGGGTGCTGAATTTTCCAGAGTATACTGACTTTTCATTCTATTTTTCTTTCATTTGAAAATTTTTTGTAAGCTTTTTATTTCCTCAAAAATTTGATTTTGGGTCTGTAGCAGGGATGGCACGGAAAAATCAATTGATTTTTTCAACTGATTTTTTCACTTGATTTTTTTGCTCCAAAAAATCAATGATTTTTTGCTTTTTGATTTTTTGCTTTTTTATATATTTTTTTTAATTTTTTTGGATATTTAAGTGATTTAATTTCAATATAGGAAATAAAAAATTAGAATAATAATATCATAGCAAGGCTACTCTGTTTCAAAATTTCTACACTATAAAAATTTCAACAAAAGATCATGTTTCAAAAACATGTTTCTTTATTTCTGATGTAATATATTATCAATTATTACAAATAACCACTCCTTTATTATATGTTTTCAATTGTGTCATAGAACTATAAGCCTATTTTAATATTTTGAGCTCATATAATAAGATCCTAAAGGTTTAAAAATAATATCTTATGAACTTAAAAAAAAGTTTGTTTACAATTAATTTCGCGTGACGTCACGATTCTCAAAAAATCCAAAAAATCAAAAAAATCAAAAATTGATTTTTTTCTCAAAAAATCCAAAAAATCCCCAACCCTGGTCTGTAGCCTCTTAGTTTCCCCCTACGAACGCCATTTTTTTGTAAACTTTTTTTAGAAAAACTTTAGGCTCATGTAAAACTAACTACTACGCACCCAAAGAGTTTACTTGCCCCAATATTACCGACCCTACAAATGAAAGCAACATTTCTTAGCTTTGTATTATCAATATAAATAAACTTTAAAAAGAAAAAGTAAATTTAGAAAAAAATATTAGTG
>JABUQX010013447.1:57500-67402 GCA_015478945.1 Trachelipus rathkii
ACTACTTTAACTTATATATTTATTAACATTATGTTTTACATTTTGTTTTAATACTTTTTATTTATTTTTATTATTATTTTTATTATTTTTATTTATTTTTATTATTATTTTTATTACTTTTATTATTTTATTTTTATTATTATACTTAGTGTTATTTACTTCATGCCTTTTGTTATTATTATTTAGAACACATACACACACCACACACACACACACACACACACACACACACTCACACACACAGATTTACTTACACACACAAATTTACTTACACTTGCACACATATTTACACACACACACACACACACACACACACACACACACACACACACACACACACACACACACTCACTTACACACCTAACGTATAATTTATTAAAACATTTTTGTTTTAATTAAGCAACGTACATTTATATTACTCATTCAAATATAACTAAAATTATTTCAAAGTTTCTTAAACTTCTATAATAAATCAATCATTATTATACATAACATAAGAATTTATTATTAACTGTTAATACTTTTTGTTTATAAATTTTATAACTATCAAGTTTTAAAATAACTTTTACTAAAATTTTATGAAATTTTATTAAAAACATATATTTTACGTACCTTAAAGCAATAAATCAGTAAATCAGTAAGGCCAGCCCCTAGCACCCCTCTACATCAAGCTATGCCACGTTTTTTTCTATTGACTTACTGCTTTACATCATCTTTAACCATGTAAATAAGGAATCAAAGCATAAATAATTTCTTTCTCTGCCTAACATAACATTTCGTAAGTTTAGGCATATTCGTTCTAAGCTGTGATTTAACGGTGGCAATCCTGCCGCACTTACACTTCGGTTATTACCATAGATGTGGGCCAACAAAAATATCAAGTTTTTTAAAATTCGGGTCTTTTAAATATTGTTCTACGCTCTGAGGTTCTTTGACTATACAACACGAGAAACAACAACATCCGCACTCTTACAGATACGAATACTGAGCTTCTCTCTTGTAAAAATTGTTGTAGGGATAATCCTTTTGCTAATCCGGGCGATTTAAGGGCCTACATTCCAGTACAAAATATATTCAAACTGACCTTTTTTCTGTAAAATGTGGTGCAATAACTACGTTAGGCCTAGATTTAGGCCTAAATTTAGGACTAAGGCCTTATTTGATAGACGGGCTAATTTATAATCCTAATACCAGCGTCAAAATGGTTAATTCTCCGATTATATCAAAGAATTCATTGTTATTATATTTTATAAATTATATTTCTCAAAACGAAACATGTTGGATTCGGTAAGATCCTTTTTTAAATGCAGGTAAAAAAGGAGATAAAATGTTTCACTTTACTTGTTGAATTCGGTGCAGGGTATATATGGTAATTCATCATTAATCGCTAATTATAATATATTAATGACTCTCGTATGTGATGGTCTTGATGAATTATTTTTATCGTTACTTTTGAAAATATAAACTTTGTTCTTTTAAAACTTGGATTTGTAAGCAGTGTAGTTGTTGTTTTATTAATTATATCTTTTTTTATACCCAATACTCATTTTTAAAAATCATAGTCATTTTAGCTGTAAAGCGGTGCACAAGTTATCTGATTCGTATTAAAAGTGTTTTATTTTTTACTAAGTGTATAATCATATTTTATAAATAAATACTTACATTGAGGAAAAATTATTAATTTCACTAGAATAGATAAATAATTAATTCACTAGTTTCATTAAGGCTACACATGGTACTTCTCAGCCATGAAGCCCCAATCCGTCAAAATCAGCAATACCCGCATCCTAGCTGTGTTAGCGGTCCCAGTCCGCTGACACCCGCCGTCTCCGCTAAGTGCGCCGCTAGGAGCGCAATATTTCCGCGTTTCCCGTGAGCCGCCGCGTGTGACGCCCGCTCAAGCTCTCAAATTCCCGGCTATGATTCCCGCCCTCGACAGCGTTCGCCCGCGGCGCAATTATTCCGCGCGAATGATATATATTAATATATTATAATATAATATTAATATATTATAATATTATAATTTAATATATATAAATTAATATATATAGTTTAATATATATATATATATATACTATATAATAGGCCTGCGTCGTATAATACATACCTACAACTCACCTTTCTATATAGTAAATATATATTATTTAATATCCTTATATTATATAATATATTAATATATATAATATACCGTATATAATTTCTTTTTCATATAGTGTATATGGGGTAGTGTAAGTGTCTATGGGTGATTGTAAGTGTCATAGTGAATGTTCGTATGTGTGAATAAGAGATATAGTGTATGTATGTATAAGTGTAAGTGTAAGGATGTCTATGGTATAGTGTTAGCTTCTCGATATAGCTGAGATCATCAATATTTAGTGTGCGTAACTCAAGTGATTGTAAGCCTATCATAAGATTGAGTCATCCCTAAAGATAGAGCCAATAAATGCCTGTATTGTTATCGAAGGCTAAGTAATTAAACGTTTGAGTGCATCAAAGCTGCGGCACAAAAAGCTGCAAGGTATCAAAATTGCAGTGCATTAAAAGCTGCAAGACGCGTTCAAAGTATGATAAGGCAATCCTCAAATAAACTGAGTACATCACATAAGATAGGCTCTCAATAAGCTGAGGCTTCAAAGTTTGGGATCAATTAATTCGATTTTATGTGATGTGAGGTGGTATGAGTGAAGTTATGTATGTGTGTGTGATCTTTAGTGTAATGGTATGTGTGTGTGTGTGTGTTGTCGCTCGTGTGATAGTGGTGAGTGCGTGAGCATGAGTGTGTTGCCGTATAAATATATAACAAAGCATGAAGTATATATTTTAACACTATATAAGAATATATAAATAAATAAAAATCAAAAGATGTTTTTATATAAATTATATGAGCTTATATGTGTCGCGTAAAGTGTGAGTTGTGCGTGAGTGTATGTATGTTGTGTGATATGTTGAGGAAACGTGTTTGTGTATGAGTATACATGTGTTTTATTAAAATAGATATAATATACAATAAGGAAATTAAAAGTAGTATAAACACTAAGCTATAATTACAATAATAATAAAAATTAAAATGTTTTTTAAAAAATTATACGCTTATATGGAGCTGTTTAATGTTGAGCAGTTTGTATGGTTGGCTACGTTTGTCGAGAGTAGTGTGAAGTGTGTTGTTTAGGTAGTCGCGGTTATGTAGTATGTGTGTTCTAAATAATAATTACAATAGGCAAGTAAAAAACACTAAGTATAATAAAAAAGTAATAAGTTAAAGAATTTCAATGTTTTTAATAAATTTATACAGTTATATATTATGCATGTATTTCGAGTGTCGTGCGTTGTAGATGTTGTTCTCCTCTACACATGAGATTTCCAAACAGCAATTAGCTAACCACGATAAATTTCTGTATGTTGTGTGTTGATGGTGTTATTGTGTCACATGTATGTGGCTGCGATTCTGTTCTGTGTATGTGTGTTCTTATATGAATTGCGTATAACAATAGGCCATGATAGTAAATTAAACACTAAGTATAATTAATAAAATAAAATAAAAATGTTTTTAAATATAATATATACGTCTATATGTGTAAGTGATGTTGCGTGTGTGTGTGTAATGTGTATGTGTGTGTCGTGGCGTGGTAGTAGATGCGCTGCGTGCATGTGTAGAGTGTGTGAGTGATTCAGATGTTATTCATGTGTGTGTGTGGTGTGTGTGTGGGATGTGTAGTGCAGTGTTGTAAACTCTCATAATTCGTGCGCTGTAAATATCCTGCGCCTGCAGGGCGCACGCGTTCGCGGGCGGCGAACGCTCTCGCGGAAATATATAGCGGCCTGCGGGCGCCAACCGGCGCGGCGAGAATCTCGAAATTGCGTCCTGCGGCGCACGCTCGTGAGCGGGGACGTGCGGAGCACTGCGGTGCAGGGTTGGCTGACTTTGCGGTGTGGAGCTCATAGACTGAGCATGAGTGCGTTAGCGTGAATTAGAACTAGGTTGGCACTCAATGTAATTATTTCTCTATTCTCAGAGTGTGATATTTAATAATTATTTCCTCAATGTAACTCATTTATTATAAATAATATGTAGATACAACTTTAGTTAAGAAAAATAATAATACCACTCTTTCAATTACGAATCATGATAACTTAGTGCACGCTTATAAGCAGCCTCAGCTGCCCTATGATTTAATAATGGAGTAGTGGATTATTATAAAGATATATAATAAATAAGCACATCATTCTGCTTCGCAAATATTACGCAAGTTTAAGTGAACTGCAAAGTCAATCTCACAAAAAGAGTGTACTCGACTTTTAAAATTAATATTCTGCGACCTCAATCACATGCAGAGGTCACTTTATAGAGAATAATAAAGGATATACCTTTTAAACCGACCAATCCAAAGCTAAGAAAATTTACCTTATATATACCCTTGCTATAAAGGATCTACCGATCCAACAGTGTTTCAGTTTGTAGAAGATTATATATTATCATTAAAATATTAACTAATACCATATTGATTCTTGTCTATTAATATTGAACTCTAACCTATATATTTGAACCATTTTAGGATAAACTTGAGAGACAACTTAAGCCCGAATACTACACAAAAATACGGCTATATCCATCCTAGTATAAAAAATAAATTTTTAATGGCTCAAATATTAAAGGAAAATATCCCGTATAATTATTACGCTCTCGTATATTAATGAGACATATTCTTGAACAGGAAAAAGGTTTCGAGTTGGAAATGGATATTGGTGTTTGACCTGGAGTTATATACTGAACTCAAGGGGTTCACGAATCGCCCCTCCGCGTATATAGATTATATACACCTAATATAATAATAAATATATATAAATATGGAATTATATAATCTCTACAAAATTTACTTCAATAATAACTTCGAATAGTTACTTGAATGGGGATACTAATAATAATTTGAAGGAAAATAAAAGATAAAATAATATTTGTATATTTTCTTTAAAAAGATCGATTTTAATAAACATTATGATTATGTGGACCGTATCTTCGCGGCTTAGCAGCCACATGTATAAGTGGATGTTGATTTAACATTCTCTCGTTCTATATTGTTGAGAGGCTATCTGGATCGTGAATGTACATTGAAGTTGCTATTGAACAACTCATGTTTTAAAAAATAAAGGCACACAGTAATCCTGACTGCATAGATTTACTTTATATCTTATAATAGATAAAATTGAAAAAAACTATTTGCGTAAATTTGAATGCTCTTTTTTTACAGGTTAACCATATCGATAGGCCTGAAATATTGAGTTTTGAGAATATTATTACACATTATTGAGTGAGTGTAAATGCTTAAAAATCTTTAACAATCTAAATATGACTTCACATATGGATAATACTTAGATTAATTTTTTTTTAATATTCTCACCAAAAAAATCTTTAGACATAAGATAATTAATTATAGAAGCATTAGATAGGCATAGTATGGTGAGTAAGTAAACATGTATGCAATAGAGAAGTTAAAGAGTAAGTATTTAGGATCTTTTGTTGATTTACTTTGCGAACATTGCTCTCTAAAATATTTCTGTGATTTTATGAAAAAATCATTTTGCAGCTATATCTTTTCAGTTTTTTATAAAAGTTGATTCGTGATCGAGAGGTAAAGGCATTATCATTTCTTCGCAATTATCAAAGCTGCAAAGAAAGAGAGACAAGTTCTGTTGAGAAACTATTACAAAATATGCTTTGAAAGACTTAGAGTGTTTGTCCGTATGGAGGAATAGTTTGCTTAGAAAAACCCTGGGTCGCTATAAGGCAAACGAGTCACTCATTTCCTTCACAACATATGATGAAGTGCAGTTTGTGCTTGTCACTACTATGTAATGTGATGATGCATTGACTTTTTAATGTAATAGCATGATTAGCAAGGATAGAAATGATAGTTTATGTTGATTGTAAAATTAACAAATTTCCATCTAATAAAATAGACTTTAAAATAAAAATATATAAAACTAAGTATTTAAGCAAATTTTATTGCTAAATTTCGCTTTTTGAAAGACTTATCGTGATAATAAGGAATACACTTTTAGTTTTTGAATTAAAAGGAGTCAATATCTTAGATCCATTGAAAGCATCCTAGCTATCTTAAGCATTCACACGATTAATATGCACTATTTAGAAAATTTCAATTAATTCGGTTTTGTTTCAACGTTAAACAATCCGAATAAAATTGAAAATTTGTCTCTAATCCTACCTTTTAGTGAGTAACGTTTTAAGTGACAACCTTTTGAACGATTGTGGCAATTCTTTTGATCCATTTTAGTTGTGTGTATCTAGGATATTATCGATTTTCTTTTTTTTTACTGTGTTTAAAAAATATTAGTCGGCCTTGGTGCACAATACTTAAAATATAAAGATCAGTATACTAGTTGCATTGCTATTAGTATTTAAAAACAAAATGTTTTAATAAATTATACTTATATGGTCCATTAAAGAGGTTTTTGAAGTGTGAGTGTGGTATCTTCACGCGATGTGAATTATGTGTTGAAATCAGTGATTTGTTGTGTGTGGTGTGTATGAAATTCTAAGCGTCCGTGGCTGGATGATTTTGTTGTGTCGGTGACTCAAGAGAGCTCTGTGATGCAAGAATTCGTAACACTCTAAAGATAAACATTTTTTCGTGCTAGTGTCTGCTTCTATAATGACGTATCCTTTCATAATCGTATTTCTGTCCGCGCAGTTCAGTAGATAGTTAATATTTTATTTATCGAAGTTCCGTAGTATGTTAGACCTCGATGTGATAGAGATTAAAGAAAACAAAGAACCAGTTAGAGGCAACATGGACCTATGGAGACTGTCCCAGTCAACTAAATATTATCAAATACATGCCCATGCGACAAACACAAACCTACACCACACCCTAAGGCCTGTCAATTTCCTAAACAAAGGTCAATTATGATAGTTAGTGTTGATTACGCGCGACCAACTACTTACCATTGGAGTCCAAAGTCAAAAATCTTTAGCTAATTGTGTAGCTGATTGAGTGTGAACCCATCAACTTAAAACATAGAATATTTTAAATAACGAAAATTTAGTTGTTGGAAACTGGTATTCATGACAATCATGTACGGTTAATATTATCAACCCTATATTAATAATCATTAAACTAATAAAACCAGCCACTTTAGAGCTTTACGTAAAGAATATTTAAAACTTATAATGATGATCACAACCACAAAACAAAAGTCCTAATAAAAAATAATAAAATATAAACCTAAGCCAATCACTTATACTTATTAAATGTTGCTAAAAAGAATAGTACACATATGATAAATGGAATCACACTGAGAGCGAATATATATACTCTAGACGTGAGTAGACGCACAACGATGTTTATTAGAACCACACTCTAAGTAGGGTATACTATAAAGACTATAATATAGTCATAAGATAATTCTGCACCAACTATAAATATATACGACCTAGGATACCACTACATACTCAGAAGCATAGATAGAGCGCTCAAACCTCATAACATTATATATATCAACTTGTCCTCAATCTCAGGTACTTAGTAGTAAATCGTATATTCGCCACGCTCCCTTAAGAGGCACAGGAATAAACAAAAGAGTTTAACAGCGATGCCCTTGATAAAGTAAATATATCGTTTAAAAGCTAGGAACGTGTGTGATTAACTCCAATGAGTGTCTCCTAAAGCAGTGGACTAGGAAAGCAAATATTGAAAGCCATACGGGTTAGATCCTCCCCACTAATGCATTGTTTGACATAGGCGTTAACGGATTCCGCTACTTTGGTTGACATGCTTTATGTGGAATGCTCTACTGCTTTAGAGAGAGGTAATGTAATGTTGATAAGAGTGATGATGAAGGACGATGTTTCGAGATAAAGACTGAGTGTGAAGATCAGTATTAATTGTCTGGAGTAAAAACAGTTAAAAACATGAGTTAAAAGCGAGATGAGAAAACTATGAGTTTTAAGAACAGGACAAAGCAGGTAAACAAAGACAAAGGATGAAGAGTAACCATCATACACGAATATACAGAATCGACCTCATGTAACATTAACCAGTAACCGCGGGACGGTGAGTTAAATAAGGAGGGGGATGATGTACGGATTGGGTGGAGAAGGAGAAGGTAACACCTCTATTGGAGATTGTATGGATATTACTGCTGCTTTAAGGGTTTCAGTAAGGGCTAATTGGGTTAATAAAATTATACTCGCTGAGCGTTAAAGCAGATAATTAATCCTCTGGATAAGTTGAAGTAGCCTGATGTTAAAACTATGAGTTTAAAATAAGCAACAGGGAATGAAAACGATGAGGGTGAATAGTGGAAGAAACGAGGGATATTAAACGAGGCAAGAAGAAATGAGAAATAGTACATGGATTAAGTAGTGCATATTAGAAAGCCTACGATCCCCCTCCCTATATACCTCATGAGGAAAAAGTATTAAAGTAAATACTCGAATTAGAGGTCGGTAACACCTCTATTTGGATTTACTGTATTTTACTGCTTTACACGGTCTGTTTTAAGCTTAAAAAGTAAAAGTTATTATTCTATACGAGTGTGTTTAATTCAATACTAGAAACTCTTTTCGTCCCACACCGCCTGTAATCGTGGACCTCGGAGTAAAGCATTAAAATAGAGACAAACAAACCGATAGGTTAAAGATATAGAGTCGGTCAACTCGAGTAGTAAGCTGAAGAGTTGTGCTGTGTGCTGAGTCTTGAGACGAATTATTACAAGAGCTATGATTAGAGTGTGTCATAAAAAAGATATGTTATAGAAGATATAAAGACAGAATAAATAAAAGAAGAGTTAATTAGAGAAGATATGATAGGCATCTAGGTGTGAGAGAAACAATATAGAATGATACTGATATTTGTAAATAGAGAGATGTGGCGTGCAGATTTGGTTAATGAGGAGATTGGAGTTTACAGTTTTAGGTTCGCGGAAAAATGTTTTTGGCCGGTACATATGTAGAGAGGGATGGATATAACAAATGTGTTAAATGGATAAGAGAATGCCGATAAAGAAGTATGGGGAGTGATGGGACACCAGAGGGCAGGAAGAGCGCACAGGTAGATAAAGAACGAAGAAATGTGAATGGGACCCCAGAATCTGTGAAGGACGTCTCTGGCAAAAAAGGATGGGTCTAGTCGGTACTTCAAATGAGTGGCAGATGGCGTGCTTGATAGTAGAAGTGACGTGTGGTAATAGAAATGAGGTGCAGGTAGTAGAGAGATGGTAAGTGACAAGTGGCCGCTAGTCTAGGTGAAAAAGATGATGTCTTTGTCAGTACCAGTGTGAACTGTCGACGGATGAGAGGATCCTTCTGTTGGTGGTAAGATAGGTGTGAAGTAAGCATAGAGTATTAGAAATGAAGATCTCGACTATTGCTTTTCAATAAGGTTGTAAAATGTAATAAGTTACTATGTATAGGTATAATATGCTCTAAGTGTGTATCATAGTTAAATGTTAGTGTATATTAAAGTGTAGTCCATTATAGTGAATGTGTTGAGTATATAATGTGAAATTGTGTTATGTGTGATGTATATGTATTATAAAGTGATGTCATATAGTGAATGTGTGATTATATATATTATATATATATATATATAATATATTAAATATATATGTGTGAGTGTGTGAGTTATAATAAGTATATTAAGTGTGTGAGTGTGATTATGAACCCTTATATGTTTGTATATAAGTAAATCTGTGTGTAGTGTGGTGAGTGTGTGTGTGTTCGCTCGATATCTCATATCACCACCTCCTACCTCCACCCTCACTCATATATACTACCCTTCCACCCTACCTCCCCTATCCCCGATGTGAAATAAGTTATTAGGAATAGATCCATAACAGGGTCATATGAGTTACCTTACATAGGCCTTCAATTGATTACCTACTCA
>JABUQX010013448.1:0-7500 GCA_015478945.1 Trachelipus rathkii
ATATTATACCGTTAGATCCCCTAGCTTTGTGACATATATATATTTATACTATTTGCCTTATTATATCTATTTTAATTTTTCTATTTATTTGGTCATTATAATTAATTGGTATAACTACATATACCGTAGTATAGTTATAACTTATAAGAAACGATTTTTTGTCTGGCTCCCCCGAAAAAACCCCCCTCCTGGATACGCCACTGTATATATATATATATTTATACTCATCATATTTATAATTAGTAGTAATATATATATATAATATACATATATATATATATATATATAAGTACTATATATATATACTATATATATTTATATATAATATATAATATATCCTATTTATATATAATTATATATTATATTATCATATATATATATATATTTATATATATAATTATATATATATATATATATATATTGGTGGGAATGGATTTGGAAGTTTGTGTAACAAAGCGTTTATTTATGGAGGGTATAGTGTCGAGGGATTGGAGGAGAGCGTATAGTAGATACCGACTTATAGGAGAGTAGAGCGGAGATACAGGTGAACTGTTATGTTAGGAATTATATAGGGAATTAAGTTTGATGAGTGCCTTGAATTGGAACGCTATATGCTGGGTAATTTTGGTCAAAAATAGTGCGTCGAGTTGCTGAGCGACTGATTGATGAAAAACAAGGTGCATTTAGAGGAAAAGTGGTGATGAGGAAATGTGTGATCAATTTTTACAATTGACTAAAAGTGATTGCAGTTAAAAATGAGAGAGGGAGAAATAAATAGTTTATTTAAGTTTAATGCATTTGGATTAGCAGGTGTAGTGAATTTATATGGTGCTGAAGAAAGATGTTAAAAAGACTAACGACAAGTGGAACAAGGAGCTAAGCGGGAAGGCTTGAGAGGTGCAATGTCATCACACATCCATAAAAAAGTTAAGAAATAAATGGTTTGAGTGAATTCACTTTAGTCAGGAGTTATCTGTCGGGTGAAAAACTCTACCACGGTTTCGTCGCTTACGTCGCCAAGGTTTTCTGTGATAGAAAATCTAAGTTGTGAATCTTAAGTAGTTTGTATTTTCAGAGACATGCTTACATCCCACGCGCATTGTCATTTTTCAAAAACTATCTGAAACTAATCCTCGTCTATAGTTCTCAATTTTGTCGTTTCCCAAAAACCTTATTACACTCAGTTATTCTAAAGGACTCCATGTGGCTCCTATCAAGGGACATTTGAGCGCATTATCCGTATTAATTTTGGTGTTGGTCATAACTCCCGTATTTGGTGGGCTGTTTTTGGTTGTCCAAAATGGATATTGCCTCTCATTTTATTTTGTTGCCAATGGCTTGGTCGGGACGTATATGTTGGGGATTTTAAATCTTAAAAATAGAGCCTTGCTATTTTTATCCATTGCCTTTGGCAAATTTTCATTTATTATTTCTCAAGGCCAAGTTGAATATCTATAGTGGAGGGAGAGATATACTTTTTCTTCAATGTTGTAGACGAGAGTGTGGGTTGAAGCCTCATACGTTTCCTTCTTCTCTGGTATACCTTAGATTCTCTTTTATGGCAGAGGCTATCGTTGGATTTATGATCTTTCTGTCCCTGATATCCACCACTGCGATAAAACGTAGCAGACCTTGTATAGGTTTTCTTAATGTTGGAGACTAATAAATGTGTGCATAACTTTTAAATCACGCAGATTATGCCAGGAATAACTGTTCCTTTTGTAACTTTGACAGCAAGACCCTTCTCATGTTGTCATTATGAGAACACTTTCACTATGGGATGCAGTAGGCTAAAAGTATTTCGAATGGGTTTTCTACATTATCAATATGAAGGTATTTGTCTACTTGGCTTATAAGCTGATTTTCTGAGGGTTATTTTATAACAGGCACTGCATCATTATAATCATGAGAGAGTTTTGAGTTGCTCTCTCTATTTTCATGTTAATGAGTCAAAGGCATTCATGTAAAGTACACTAAATAACCGCTCTCATGAGAACAATCGTGAAAGTCCTGCTATGTCTTCGACGATTACCGCACTGAAATCTTAGTTCCGTTTCTCAGAGAATTCCAATCCTTTAGTATTAATGTGATAACAATTCGGTGGCGCGGCTGAACCTTTAACAAGTTTTAGATTCGTAGAGTTAGATCGTTAAGTTCTGCCTGATTTATTATGGGAGCGTATGGGATCTGTAAGAACTTCCACATAAAATCTCGATCTTCATATAGGGTGGATATAATATAATATATATATATATATAGGTTATCATACTTAATATATATACGTATATTATACATATATATTTATATATATATATATATATATATAATATTATATACTATATGGGGTATATAGTTAACTATATATATAATAGTATATATATATTATATAGTAGGTATATTTATATACTTATATATATATATACCTATATATGTATATAATATATATATATATAGGTATATATATATATATACGGTATTAATAATATAATATCTATATAAATATATATATAGTATATATATATAATTATATATATATATATATATTATAAGTATATATATATTAGTTATTATATTATATTATATATATATATATATATATATATATATATACTAATATATGAAACTTCGCCGACAAAACTAATGCATCAGCCTTGCCATTTAATCGGCAAAAATGACAACTAACAAAGTGGTTGTATTACATGTAACGTTCTGTGTTAATACTGTTGTTACATACTGTTACATATTTCGGTAGTTAAATAATTTTCTACAGTATGTAACAACATAACTTTACACGCAATACAACCACTTTGAAGTGTCATTTTGCAATAAATGCAACTGATGCATTAATTTTGTCAGGGAGTTTATATAATATATTTTAATATAATATATATATATATATATATATAAATTATATATGTATATATAATATAACTTATTTTTCTAGATATTATATATATAGTATATTATATATATATATATATACTATATATATACCTTAACTTATTTTTTGTATCATATTATATATATATATATATTATAATATATACTCTGTCAGCGGCAAAAGTAAGTTTAATTGAATATCCCATGAACTATATAATTCCAAAAACATGAGCTGCTTGGTATTCTTTTTTTGAAACTTCATCATTCCTGGTATTTTAAGTCTAGCACATTCAACCCCGCTTCTTTTTTTACTTTTAACCGCTTGCATCACCTCTTCATCTCCACCACTCACTGTTAACATTCTTACTTCCTACTTTAAGCACATGCCACATACTTCCTTTGCAGACTAGCTGACAACTGCTTTTCCTTCATTTTCTTGCTGTCCCCAGTATGTGTCCGTTCTCTAGCTCTTCAACTTGGGCCTGCACTTTTCACGGATTTACTTTGCCATCGCTCTTCAATATTCTTGTATCGCTCATTACACCTTAGTTCTGACTTCATTTGGTATCTTTTACTTCACTGCTTATTCTAGCCCACTTCTTCTCCTCTACTTCATCTTTCCTCATCTCAGGTTCTACGGCTCCACTTATACGGCCTTAGATTTTGTATCATTTATGGAAACAGCACTATGGTATCTCGATAATCCCACTCACGGGTAACCCCCCTTACTGATTTCTGACTCAATCTTGAGTCTGATCGGAGCTCTACCTGTCAGAGTCATCTCCTGCGGTGGCTTCACTTGCAACATGTTTAGAGACACTCGAGTCATAACACTTCCTCTTACGCTTCGATAAGCCATCTCTACCTACCACCACTCTTCCGTGATCGATCTCTTACTGAATACTCCCTCGTCCTCCCCCGCTTGTGCTTTAAGAAAGTATTACTTACACACATACGTCTCTCCTCACAGAAATGCGAATCATGCTCCTTATCATATATATATATAATATATATATATAAGTACTAGATTATTAGGTATATATTATATATTATATATATTATATATCATATATATATATATATATATAGGTATATATATATAATATACTATATATATATATATATTATATAGTATGGGAGGGCTCTACGTATATTATGACTATATTATATAGTGAGCTAGGCTTATACCGTTGCGTATATATATAATTGTATATATATATATTGGTTATATATATATTATAATAAATCTTTATAGGTAACTCGTCCCCTATAACATCCCCCCGTTATATATACTTCTTTATGAGAGCCCCTATTCTTCCTGAGACTTATTTCGCTACTCCACCATTTACTTAGTATGAGTGTGAGTGTGTTCCTTCATTGTCACTATCTCTGTTTTGAGATATTATTTATGTATATACTATAGTATTTATTCTTATTATCGTGTGTCTCTATTCCGAGAGCGCATCATATTCTTGATGCTCCTGCCTAAGCGTATCTTCTGGCACTGTAAATGCTGACCGATTTGGGAGGGTTTTTGGCCGCTGTTTCTGACCGTTGACTATAACTGGAAGTGACTGCTTTGACTGTCTGAGACACTTCAGCTTCTGCGATAAAGGTTGGGAGTGGTTGTTGTTAACTGAGTTGAAGCAGGTTCGTTCGTTCTTCGACTAAATCCTTTCTCCTCCCCTCAAAATCCATGGTTAGATCGTTTTACTAATTCTCGCGTCATTCAGGTTTAGAGATGTATTGTGGAGTGCCGTTGATGAGACGTCTGATAAATTTTTCGCTTCTCCTTCCTGTCATTCTCAATAATTTTAATTTGCGCTTCGAATCGTTGCAGGGATACTAGTTGATATAATTTATTATTATTATTATTATAATTATTATGCATTATTATTATTATTATTATTATTATTATTATTATTATTATTATTATTATTATTTATCTGGAATTATTGAGGGTATTATGTATTATTATTAATTAATTTAATTATTAATTAATTATTAATTATTTATTATTATTTAAAATAGATAGATAGATAGTAGATAGTAGATAGTAAGTAAGTAGTAGTAGTAAGTAAGTATAGTCACGTAGTAGCCTAGGTATGTTAGCTAGTTGGAGGTGAGTAGTAAGCAGTAGTGAGGGTAGTGTCTTCTATAAACAAGCGATCAAACCGTTTATCATCCAAAATGTTGTTTCTTTATTGTTGTCAAATTTCTAATGTTATATAGTTGTGTTGCACGGTTTAAATATTTCAGATTTTATTGAGAAATTATTAAAGAATGTTAGCGAATAAACAAATGATTTTAAATATTTTTGGGGAGCCATAGGCAGCAATTGTCGACAGGTCAATCATCAGACAACCGAACATCTAAAAAAAATTCCGGGCATACAGCCCGCGCGCAGGCGTTAGTTAGGTTAGGTTAGGTTAGGATTAAGGTTAGGTTAGGGTTAGGTTAGGTGTTAGGTAAGTTATTTTAGTATGGTAGATTAAGGTTAGGTTAGGTTAGGTTAGGTTAGGTTAGGTTAGGTTAGGTTAGGTTAGGTTAGGTTAGGTTAGGTTAGGTAAAGTTATTTTAGGTTATGCTAGGTTAAGTTAGGTTGAGCAGCTTCTGCTATGATTGCTGTTAAAATTTGATTTGCAAGTTCCAAACTTTCTACCATTATAAAAGTTGAGAATAATTTGAGTGTTAATGCGCAAATAGAAATCAAGTGAAGTGCGACTAAAGATGTCTGAATACTTCATTACAATAATTTTATAATAGTTCATTATAATAATAATGAATAAAGAGGCCAATCCTTTCAAAAAATAAAAATGAATTTCAAAGGCTCATTAATTGAGAAATATGTTGATAAGAACAATGTGAGTGGGTTCCCTCAAAAGTAGTGATTAACAAAAGAAAAAGAATTTTCCAGTAATGAGAGAAAACAACTGGCGAATAATAAAAAGGAATATAGCTCAAAAAATTCCAATTTTTCAGAATTTGGGTGATTATGTTTCCTTCATGGAAGATCATGAATGTAGGAAAACAATAATAATGGAGAAAAAGGTGGAGTAATATTGCAACAAAATATTGCTACCATTGCAATATTAAGGGGTTAGATAGTGTTGGAAGGAGTAACACAGATAAAATGAACTGTAGATAAACAGACCATTAAGAAAAGCACTCTTTATAGATTTAAAGGAGGTACTATGACCACATTAAACAAGCTTTAGAATGTTTATGAAGAAGACAGAGAGAGAGTGAGATAAATACCTAAGAAATATCTACTTTTCTACCTCTTTTTCTTCTACTTTATATATTTAAAAAAGGGAAGATATTGGACGGAGTACTCTTCTCCCATCTATGGGGACGTCCTTTCCACCCGTCATTTGGATAGCGTCGAATTCAAGAGTGAAAGATTATAAATTTTAAAACTTTCTAATTCAGTTAACTTTTTATCTTTGCCAAGTGACGTTGGATCTATATTACAGTAACTGGTGATCTCGAAAAACGAACAACAAACCGTATAAGATGGATAGTATGTTTTTAAATACATTTGTTTTAAATTCAATAATATTAATATATATTTTTATATTTAAATGTAATGTATCTTAATACGCTCATTAGTTTAAAATTAAATCGGTTTATTTATTATTTTTTTTGTATTTGTTCATATGGATTCTATGATTGCTTGAATGGGAGGTTTTCCTGGTCACATCATTGGATGTGCACATAAAAGATTTTTATTTATTATTAATTTTATTAGTGTCAATGGAATTCTTGCTAATTTTGAGTCTGTTGAAAATCACTTTTCTAACTTTCATTAAACATTTCTTACCTTTACGAGTGTCATATGTCCAATTACATTTACAATGCGAAAGGGTGAGAAATAGTACTTCAATTATTAAAGTTAGAAAAAGGACTAGGGAACAAAAAGCATTAACAAACATCAATATGGATTGCTTTATGATAGTTTTAAAGTATGAACCATAGCCGTCTAGAACAGAGGATATAGATCAAGAGGATTGTAGATCATAAAGAAGGTCGCAGAGAACGATGAAAGACATCGAATTTGGGAAGTTTAGAAAACTTCGCACTAGACTATCAAACATTTCAAATATGTTGAGTGCCAAACATGAAAAGATAATCTGAAGAGACAAAATTCAAGGGATTATGAGTCAGGAAGGTAGGTAAGAAGGTCACCAGTCGAGAATTTCTTCAGGAAAACGTTCTGACGATCTGAAAGAAAATTAGAAGATTTAAGTTGATGCAAAAGCTTTATGTTAAAGATGGATTCGAAAACCACCAAATGAAAAATTCTAGGACATTAGTTACAGAGCTGGTTAGATCTACGTTTTTCGATACTTATGATCAGAGAAGAAATAATTTAACAAAGATGGTGGCAGTAGTAAGGGATAGAACACTAGCAGCAAAAATGTTGCAAACCGGATGTTGCCAACCACAAACCGAATGTTGCAAAGCAACATTACGTAACATTTATTTTTGATGTTTGATACGTCAAAGTAGGGGTTTTAGAGGTCGTTAAAAAACAAATTTAAGTCGGAAGGAAACATTTTCAGGCTTTATCTTGTTTTGAGTGGGTTTTTACCCCCAAAAGAGGGGTTTGTAGCACCT
>JABUQX010013448.1:12500-21409 GCA_015478945.1 Trachelipus rathkii
AGATGGACAAACTCTTCAAGTTTTCCCTCGAAATCAAGATCGTGTTTGTGAATATTGTTGGGTGGCTCTGATACTTCAGTCTTTATTTTTAAGAAGTGGTTGACATATCCCTCAAATAAAAACTCTTGTTCTTTAAATAACCAAACTTCAAATATTTTGAGTATTTTGTATCCTATGTCTATAGACAGCTGAATTTCAGGTGTTGTGTACACACCCTCAATAGCACGTTTATTATCAGTATGTTTGCGTTTAGAGCAATTATCTGCAACATATTTTACACAAAGTGGAAACATTAGTTTATTTTTAGACCGCTCAGCGAGGACAGGTATGTATAAGTCTTGCGGTGGAAGGATTTTTATGTAAGCAATACCAAGGTATTTGACATTGAGACCGTCCTTGAATGATTCAATGTCCGGTACTTTATCACCAATTAACTTCTCGGGTGGTCCGAAGGATACTTCATTCGTTTCTGTACATAAGGGTAAAGTGAGGTATAGTCCAGATACATGATCTATATATTTTCACCTATATGGTCAGGATTTTGAATGATTTGGATCTTCTGTACCTTCCATTCACATTCCCACACACGTATGACATTAAAACCGATTTCTTTATACCTAGCTTCTTGTTTCATGGTGATATTGTAGCGATTAACAGCCGATACACCATGCAGTGTCCCGTTACCCATATTACAGTCTTTATGACCATGCCATGCACATCCATGATACAAGAATGCAGTTTTCACATCATCCACATACCCGAATCCGTCCGGATACATCCATCTGTTTTTAATTTTGAAACCTTTCTCCCCACCGTTTCGGGCATGTCTTATACTTACATTGTGTAATTTCTCCTGGTAGATAAGCCATCGAATAGACTCATATGTGAAAGGCTTAGGATTCTCTCTGCCTAGAATAGTAATTTTGTCTTCAGGCATGTATACGTTTTTATAGATTGTAAAGCATAAGGATGCAATAGTTGTACAGCTATCAAAACAATCTATATCAAACTCTTCAGTGAAGCAACCCCTGAACTTCTCAAAACATTTTCTAAGTATATTGACATCTTGAGCACAGTACTTTTGGCATTCTTCAAAAATATTGTATTCTTTATTTTGAAAACTATTATAGTATTCTTCAAAATCATATTTTTCATTTGTAGACATTTTTTCTATTTCAAAGAATTTCTTTTCGGGAATAGGCCCTTTATACTCCAAAGATTCATTATTTAAAAATGTATATGGAAAGAATCCCTTGGAGTATCCTTTATCACTAATACCCATGCATCTAGGCATACTTTTTAGAGCGCAGGGGGTGAACAGCAGTGTGTCCCTAAATACTATATTATCATTAAACCCCATTGAGATGATTTTATTACCTCTTTTTATAGGAATATTGCTGATTGAATTTGAACTAGGATGTGTAGGAAGAGAAGCATATACGAACTGATGATCAAATTTCCCTCCATTATGTGCAGCTACAATTATTTTGGAATCAGGATTCTTCTCTGAAAAAGCCATTAAAAAATCTATTAATTGATTTACAGGGGCTTTTTCATCCACTAATTTAAATAAAGTTGTACGAGGACCACAATATGAGCACACATTCTCTCCCTCCATATTTGTACACATATTGCAAATCATTTGGCATACCAGTAAATAAGGAGTCAATTCTAGTATTCTTCTTACTTTAGTATTATAACCTTTATCTTCATGGTATGTCTCTATATCGTAGTAACATGTATAGACCATGGTGTCTGTATCTTTCTTCTTATTATTCTTCTTTTTCATATAGCATATATGGTATTGGTCTTCTTTAGGTTCATATTTTTCTTTACATACAGTACAGTAGGCTTTTGTGCACTCATGCTTAAAACTACCATAACGATTTGCCTTTATTTGCTCAAGACAGAGTTTGCAGATCTTAATTTTATTGCATGTATTATTATTTTGATGTTTTTTTGTAACATTCAGCCTTATAAAATTCACGATTACATTCATGACATTCATGGAATATACCATCATGGTTGGATAATCCTCGACATTTGTCATCTAAACACTGTCTGCATCCATAATGTTCACAGTTTAGTTTATGCGTTATATTATTACTATTGAAAGTGGAACAATAAGTACAAAAGATCCCGTTCATATAAGCTTTCTTTTTCTTAGTGTTCTCAAAACATAACTTTAACTTATTTTCAGTTACAGCATAGTAATGGTTTTTCCCATCATGCCCAATAATGTATAATGGATCGTCTCTGTTCTCGTTGGAAGGATTATAAAGTATTTTTACCCCATTACCTTCAGGTCCAAATACAATGATGCGACATTTTTCGATATTCTCGATTTTTTCAAAGTCGGTGACCATGAAAGAGTCTGTATATTCCATTCTACACTTTCTACCTAATACTTTTGCAGATTTCTCAATTGTACATGCGTGAATACCTTTTGCCTCTACACACTCACGTGCTATTTTCCTAAATAATACAGCAGCCTTGAAAGCACAGCCAACAGAACCGTTCTCGAGATGAACTTTACTAATGTAAGGATGTTTGAAACTAACATTTGTGGCTCAAATATACCTTTGTCATTGTCATTACCCTTGCCTTTAGCTATCATAAAGACAGTAGCTACTACTTTGAATTTCGTAAAGGTAGCTTTATCGCTGGACTGAAAGGAGCTTCCAATCTTCTCATTCTCTCTTTCACTGCATTATTATCGGGATATGTCCTATAATTGATGTTTACATAATATTTCCCTTTCAGGTGAGTTGAGCTTCACGAAATGAAATTGATAACTACTCTCATACTTGTGCTATCATATTCCAAGTCTTGTAATACAACATCAACAACTTTGTTAATAAGCATTTCAAATGATGCTTCAAGATCTCTTGAGCCTTTGGTAAGAAGTTTCGTTCAAAACCTTTACTTCATAAGTATGACTTTCCATTGTACTTTTTATTAGTTTTCTTACATGAGATACATTTTGCTTTATATGTTCTGCTACCACTGTTCTTCAGCTTCTTATTATTGTAAGCATTTCATTAGTTTCATATGATTACCTTTGAATGAAGAATCTCTATTAATTAGTGTGACTTTCGGTTATATAATTAAAGAACTTAGGTTATTAAGACTCTATTTAAGTAGGTAGTATAGGGGTAGTATATAGAGGCTGATATAGGGTGGGAGGTAGTAGGGATAGGTAGTATGTAGTAGTGTAGTTAGTATTGATAGTGAGGTAGGTTATAGTATAGTAGGTATAGTGAGGGTAGGGTATAGTAGTAGAGGTAGGTATAGAGTATATATAAGAGTAGTGGTGATGAGGAACACGATAGTAGTAAGTATATGAGGTAGTATATAGTATATATATGGTATATATGCAGATAGAAGCTAGCTTAAACGTGGAGTATGGTGGGTGATATTTGTATATAGGGAAAGGAAAGCCTTGATAAAATTTTCTGTTTAGAGTGAGTTACAGCCAATATTAGAAAGAACACATATTGATTAAAAAATTAGAGACAGTTAATGAATATTACAATGATTGCAGGCTTTCGTGTTCCATCGAGAGACCTCGTTCAGGGCAAAGAACAGCGCATCTGAAAACTGCTAACGTAGAAGAATACTTATTGTTAGTTGGTTATCTTTTTCAGAGAATTTTGGAAGGTATCTTGAAGATTTCATATATTCATTTTGCAAAATGATCTCTATTTTAACCTCACCAGGTTGTTTATTAAATGTTTCGAATTATAAAATATAAAAATATTCCAGGATTTTTTTGTGAATTTGTGATTAGGTACCAATTTCCAATGTTTTCATATCGGTCAATGATTGATATGGTGTATGAAAATTCTTGTCATGTGATATGCAAAGAGCCTGAATTAATATTGTCATTTCATATATCTATTGAGCGATCGGGTATTGTTCTTTCTTAGAAGAATTTATGGTTTCCCTATTAATAATATCTTTTCATTAGAGTGACAGAGGAATTTGTGGGTAGACCAGCTGGTTAAGAACATTATTCTTGTATATTTAGGGGTCTAAAAGTATTTTTTAGAAGAAATGAGATCCGGAGAGGGATTAAGAGTAATGTTTTTTAGTACAATTTTTTAAATTATGTAGTGGAAATGTGGAGGTATGAGCGTAGAAAAGTGAAGAATTTTTAGCTTTTGAATGATTAAAAATTTTCCTGTTCTCTATAGTAGTTACAATTTTTTTCAATTCGAAGCGTTTCCGAGTCATTTTGCACCACGCGTCTGCACTCGAGCTTGAAACGCAGCGTTATAATAAAAGAGTTCTGGATGTAATATCTTCAATGAAAGAATCAAGAGGAACTTTGCCATATTTATCCCATGAAATGATTTGTCGCGGTTTGTAGAACTTTTTTTTTTAAAGTGAAAGAATAGGTTATATTAGAATTGTATGTCATTCAGAAGGGTATACTTTTTGTTAATTCAGAAATCTGTAGTGCGTTAGTAAACAATAGATTTTGTGTTGTGGAAGTGATTTGTTTTGTCTGTCTTTGAGAATATTATGCGAATTGTGCGGGCCGGCGTGGCCATTTTAAAAGCATCTTTTTTTGTATATTTTTAATAAAGGCAGGTATTAAGCAAAATTATTTTTTTTAAAATTATGTAGTATATATAGTATATAATATAATATATAGTATAATATAGTATATATATAGTATATATATATATATATTAATATATAGTATAATATTGAGACATTATAATATATATATATATATATATATATATATTATATATATATATAATTATATATAATTATATATATATACTTATATATATATCATATATATATATCAATATATAGTATATATATATATATAGTATATATATGTATATATACACAGATATTATATATATATATATAGTATATATATTATATATATATATATATATATATAATATATATTATTAGTATATATATATATATATATATATATATATATATTATATATATAATATACTATATATATATATATATATATATATATATATATATATATATATATTATATATATATATATATAATTTATATATATATATATATATGATATATATATATTATATATATATATATATATATATATATATATATATATAATATATATATATATATATATTATATATATATTTATATTTATATATATATATATATATATATAGTAATATATAATATATATTATATATATATATATATAGATATATATATATATATATATTTATATATATATAATTACTAAATAATGATATATATATAATATAATATATCAGTGGCGTACCTGGAAGAATACACTTCGGTAGGCAAATATTTTATATATTTACTATATATACTATATATATATATATATAATATATATACGATAAAGAGTGTATAAAATATTATATATAAGATATATATATATATATAATATATATATATATAATATATATATATATATATATATATATATATAGATATATATATAGTTATACGAAAACATCGAAAACATAATTTAATAATTATAATACGTACCGATTTATTTGTATGAAAAAGCTTGTTTACTTTATATTTACCAAATACTTAATTTAAATCACATTCCAATTGGAGTAATTTCTTAGCCTATCATTTTTTTAAATAGAGCTGTCGTTTTATAGATTAGTTTTAAAGATGTTTTTCTTTAATATAAAATCACACTTACTCCATTATGCACTATTTCACTTAATTTTATGTATAAAATCCTAAAAATAACACTTAATAAAGTTATGATAAAATTAAATATTCAATATCAGAAACAATTATAGAAAATTTTTTAGACGTACCTTCACAGGAGTACCATTAATTATTAAAATTATTGCTTTAAGCACCAGTTAAATTAATTAAACCTCACTTATGGGAAGGGAGAGGTAAAGGAAGCAAATATTATTAAAGATAAAAACAATATGACTAAAACAAACTTCTCTTACCTTCAAAAAACGGGAGCCTATTACCGGTTAAGCGCGAAGCAATCGTTTAAGCCTTTTATTGCTGAGGTACATTCCAATCGGGAATCAGGAGGGAATCCCTCTTGAGAAAGACAGATCATCCAGGGTATTGAAGTATGAAAAAAAACACAGAGTCACTGCTTTCATAAAATAAAATTACTTTACGCTAGACCAGAGCTGTTCAAGTGGCTTTTTACACTCCATCTCTCTTTAACTACATATAAATTTTTAGATGGTTGTGCTTTTTCCCTTTTAGCATCAGGCTAGAGCATTTTAGCCAGAGCATTCATTTTATAGCCTCAATTTATTGAATTTTAAAGTTATAGATTCATAGTTAGATTTTATTAATTTTAGCTTAATCTCTTGTATAAAACAAATTCCAATCGAGAATGCGATGTAGAACTAGGGATGGAGTCGGTTCTGAAGCACACACTCCCCTCAAAAAAAGAAATTAACAAAAATAATAAAAGAAATTTTTTTAATTTTTTTTTTTTTTTAAAAACCTTAACCTAAACTAGCTACCTAGCTGGAGTTACCTTTTTTATTTATTTACAAAATCTTCTCCAGTATACTTAAATTAAGTCATGTTTCAAAATGGTCTTTAATCCTATTTTGAAACTTTACAGCCGCAGCTCTTTTAGGTCTTATTTGAGTGTCTTGCTAAGGAAAGTCATTTTTGGGTAACGTAATGTCATCTTTTTGTAAGTCTGGGGCTAGGTTGTCAATAGGAATCTCTAATGGGTAAAGATTATAAACATGTCTTTTGGACTGATGTCCCTGTCCTGTTTGTACAGTCACATGTCTGACAATACCTTCATCATCAGGATTAACATCAGTAATTCTATCTCTTTAAAAACATTTTGGAAGCTTACTAGACTCATTTAGCAAACACATTTCCCCAATTTTAGGCGTTTTAGTAATTAGTTTGTGCTGCTTTTTCTCTCTTTCTCATAAGCCCAATAGGATATTCATTCTCTCCATTTATTTTTTATAAACCTTTAATTGATGGATAAAGTTTAAAGTCTTTATTACAATAGATTTTGATCGATTAGAAATATAATTATGGATATCAACAATTATCCCCACATCAGTAGCAAGAAAACTTTGCACTTCAGGAGTGCGTTAAAAAGTTATATTTTACGAGAGGGTGAGTGCGCGGGTGGACGCGAGAAAACTTAATTTAAAAGGGGCGTAATTACGTCAATAAGAAGGGTCTTCTTTAGAACTGACATAAGTTATATGGACGGGCATTAATTGCATGCATTATTTCTTTTAACTACTAGTGGAAGAGCATTACCTACTGCAAATAGAGTTCTACCCTTAAGAGGGTGTACAATTGATCTTTTTATTACCCTACAATTCTCGTCTGCTGATTCCTAGAGTTCTAGAAGCAGAATAGCTCACTCTGTGAATTGCCAAGTATATACCATTTTCTGCAAATAAATTTGTACCAATTTTGAAAATTGGATTAAACCTTAATCACTTCTTAATAACTACTAGCCTTCTTAAAAGTAGACTGGTTATCAGAGATTATTTTTATTGGTTGAGAATAGGTAAGGGAAAGATGGTAAAGTTCCCTAAAAATGTCTCTGTTGTCAGATCATAAACCACATGAAGACTGGTAAATCTAGTATTACAACAAGTAAATAATAATATGTAAGATTTAATTTTATTATTATTATCATCTGGGTCTTTTAATAAAATTGGTCCAGCATAATCAATGGCAGTAGTTTGGAAAATGGTTCGTCAACTTACCTGAGAGTAGAAGTTGTTCAATAGTCAACTCTTTTCTTAGAGCGGACCAAACTGTGCGGAAACTCATAGCTTTACCAAAATATCTTTTACATGCAAGTCATTTTTATAATATTCCTATACATTAAGACCTTATTTTGATGTGTCCAAGAGACATTCAGAATTAAGTGTTACAAGTAGCAGAATAAACCTGCAGCTTAGTGTTATTATGAGTTTGTCAATTATATTAATTTAGTAAAAATGACATTTCGGCAGCAAGACGGGGTACCTTGCATTATAAAGGTATAGTTCCTGCATACCTGTACCTTCCCATTGTACGAATGATATTATTATCATCCATAAATAATTTTAGATCCTTTTGAAAATTGGTTAGGTCTTCAAATAGCGTCTACCTGATTTAAATTTACTTAAATTTGTTCAATCCTGTTCAAGTATTTTCTTTTGGAAAATAGGAAATCAAAAATTCAGTTGCAACTTTATTAAATGAATTATTTGAATTATTTTTTCTACCACGTTGCTTCAATAGAAAGGTTAGGTGCAGGATTATATTAAGTTTTAAAAATATTTTAGATTATGAATAAACCGGATTACATAACCCGTTATTCTAAAAACTTTTTCCTATTTGAGAATCTTTCAATGTTAAATAACGGTTCAGTATGACTTTCTACTTGGGGTTCTGGTAAATCATTAGTGGTTTGAAGTAAAGTATTTATGCTAAGTTTTGAATTGAAATTTACAAGAAATTGTATTAGGAAGGAATTTTGGATCTTTAAGAAATGAAGGACCAGTTAAATAAAATTGCTTATACTTTAGAAATTTCTTGGTGGTAAGATTTCTAGTCAACAAATCAGCAGGATCATTTACACCTGAAAAAACATGTCTTAAGCTTATATCAAAAGGGAAAGAACAGCAAGTAGTTTGAATTTCTTGAATTCTGTTGCTAACAAATACAGATTTAATTTTTAAGTCCTTTTGATTTAACCAGTTTGCACAAACCAAAGAATCAGTCCAAATAGTAGTTCTGAAAAATGAAACCATTTTTCTTATAGGTTTCAATTAAATATTTAATGACATTAACGCCTAAACAGATGGCTAACAACTCAAGTTGACAGATTGAATAATTTTTACCCTTTGGACTAATTCTTGACTTGGCATATATAAATTTTGAATTCT
>JABUQX010013450.1:10000-30181 GCA_015478945.1 Trachelipus rathkii
AAAAAGTAGAAGCTTTCAAGTCAACTCTTGATGACCTATTTGACGTTGTTCATCAGGATGCACTGAAAAACACTACTGAAGGAAACAAAAAGTTTTTGTTACTCCAGAGAGAAAAAGGACGTCCTGGCATCATGGGGAGGCGTTGATTTGAAATTCGTAAAAGCAGAACAACGAAGAGAGAAAGAGACGAGGAGCTGATATTGCAAGATTGGCAAAATCATGAGAAAATGTAGGTGAGTTTCAGAGTTTTCCCTCAATTTTTCTTTTTTTCATGTTATTTAGTACTACGTTGGTAAATAGTTTGACATTAACTAAAACTTTATTTATTACAATTTATTTATTTATTTATTTATTTTTCTGTTCAGATTAGTTAATTTGATGCCATTAAAAGTGAGTGCTTAATGGTTTATTTTATTTTATTTGTTTTATTTTTAGAAAGATTTGAGGATGAAGATGTTGAACTGCAATCTTCACTAAGCAGCACATCAGAAGAAAAGGAACCGACGCAAGATGATGTGGAAATAGAGGATAATTTTCTAGACACAGTATTTTGCCAGAAATAAAGAAGATTAAGTACTCTCGAGGAAGTGAAGAGATTATTACTGAAAATTGTCTTTATTGTTAGATAGGTGTAGTATTTCTGATAGAGAAGCAGTTTCGATAAAATCAGTTACTGCAGAGGCGTTAGGTCATGACCCACTGAATTTAATTGTAAATAGAAGTGTAATACGACTCCGCAGACAGCAATTCCGAAAACGAAGGACTGAGCTTATCAAAAATAGATTCAAGAATTTCGATTTAGAGGGAACTGTTGTGTGTGCACTGAGATGGGAAATTGCTTCCAGATATTTTGAGTAAAGAAAATGTAGAGAAGGTAGCGATTTTGATTAGTTGTGGGGATGAAGAACAGTTGATAGGAGTTCTTCAGCTTGAAAATAGTATGGGAATTACTCGGGCAAAAGCTGTATTTTCAGCAGTTGAACAGTGGGGGAAGGCAGTTGGGAAAATCAGGCAGTGTGTTTTGATACTAACACCTATTCGCTTCAGGGGAGCCTGCGTTTTGCTAGAGCAATTATTAGAGAAAAATCTTCTGTATTTAGCATGTCGCCACCATATTTTAGAAATTATTCTAAAAGCAGTTTTTGATTGTAAAATGGACACAACCACTAGCCTTCAGCAAGATATTTTTAAAAAATTTCAGACTGGGTGGAGTAAGGTAGACAAAACAAAATACAAAACTGGTATTGAAGATAAAAATATTGGATATAACATATGCAATTCATACCAAAATTCAAGCTTACTTATTGAACAAGTAAAAAATCAACAGCCCAGGGATGATTATCAAGAATTTATACTTGTTTAATTTTATTAGGATGTCTTATGTCTTAAAGACAATTTTTTCAGAGTACCTGGTGCTATTCATCATGCCAGATGGATGGCAAAGGTCATTTATTCTTTCAAAATATATCTTTTCCGGTATCAATTTTCATTAACAGATTTAGAGGAAAAAAGACCATTCTTGTTTATTTATAATAATAGTTATGTAAAAGCGTGGTTTAACGCCCCCAAACCCCCTTTGACCGCCCAGCCAAGACCTACAATATTAGATCGTTTGTTAACTCAGGAAAATTATACAGAGGCCCTGCAGACAAGGCATTGTCTAAAATGATAAACCATCTATGGTATCTTAACTCGGAGGAATTTGTATTTTCATTTTTCGATGATACTTTTGGAAAAAAATGTCAAAAAAGCGTGACTCTAAAATTAACGTCCGAAGAAGAAAATTATGAATGTGATGATGATAGGTATGTAAAAGCAACACTCAGTCTAAAACAAATGTTATATTTATTGGACGAAGAAGTTGATTTTTTTGCTTCTCCTCGAACTCTAAATTTTTTTAAGAGATTTAAAATTGATACAGAATTTTTAACTACTGATCCTGATGTATGGTGTGAAAATCAACATTATTTAAAAGTTAAGAAAATAGTAAACGGTTTTAAGGTTGTCAATGACACAGCTGAAAGGGGTAAAATTAATCCAGGACTTCAATTCCTGTTTGACGAAAGACGAAGAACAACGGCAGTTTCTGTTGCAAGTTGTATCTGAATGTAAGAAGATTTTTCCTGACTCTTCAAAACCCACCTTATCTAAGTCATTACCACCTTAATATGATAATTGTAAATAAAATTAATCATTTCTTCCTTTATAATGCTTCCTTTTTTATAACGCATCTTGGAATAATAATATGCATTTGAACATTTGTTCTCATTTTTATACCTTCTTTGCTCTTCTTTTCTCCAAATTCCTTAGTTTTCAATATGGATTTTACTATTTACTTTTGAGAACACTTTTAACTAAACCTTTTTTAATGTACAAAATGAAAATAAAAAAGCAAAATCTGGAAGGTAGATGTAATTGACTGCTGCAATGTTTTTTGGCATTTCCATAAAAAGTAACTTTTGAGGAATCGGAATCATGTCTGGTCTTAGAAAATGCTGAATATCTTCAAATCTATAAGTTTTAACAAAAAAGTAGTGCCAGTAAAACTTCAAGACAACAACATTTCCTATGAAATGAAATAAGAATCAAGTTTCTAGGATGAATGGTTTTCATTTCATGAAGGAAAAACTGAGATTTTTTGCAAAAATTCGCAGCTTTTCAAAACTTTGACCTCACTGAGGCATAGGTTAACGTTATCCAATTGAGCTTAAACTTTGCCAATCTCATTTTTTAGGGGTCCCTGGAAAAATTCAAATAATTGAATTTTGTGACCACCCTTATATATATATATATATATATATATATATATATATATATATATATATATATATATATATATATATATATAATATATATATATATATATATATATTATAATATATATAATATAATACAAATAATTACAAAGAGAAAAATTAGGATTCTTGGGAGGAAAAAAGAGAGGAAAAAAAAAAAAAAGAGAGAGAGGGAGAGAGAGAGAGAAGGGAGAGAGAGAGAGAGAGAGAGAGAGAGAGAGAGAGAGAGAGAGAGAGAGAGAGAGAGATGTGGAGAGAAGAGTAATATTTCCTTGTGAAAAGCAAAAATATCTTTAAACATTGTTTTGTTTCCTTATATTTCATTAAATAATTAACTAAAATGTTTAATTACAATTTTGAACCTGCATCAAAATTCTGAAAGGGGTTCGTCCAAAGCAACTCCAAAGCATCACTACACTGACTTTTAAACTTCATTATACATATATATATATATAATATATATATTATATATATATATTATATATATATATAGTATAATATATATATATATATATATATATTATTATATATATATTATATATATATATTATATATATATATATATATATATATATAAACTCGAGAGCAAATAAAATCGACCTTAATTCACTATGAATAACATTAATTATGCTATGATGTATTATATTATATCTCAGGTCCTCTCATTTCCATTAAAATGAGGTCATTTTAAGGGTATCACAGTTAGTTACCTTTCCAATCGTTTACAATCATAGAAGATAGAAGAGTGAAACGTGAGGAAATGAAATGCAATAAGAAATTAAGTAAATTAAGATATTTAAAAAAAATTAAAAACTAATATATCAATCTACCAAAATAAATTTTGGTAGATTGATTAAATTTATATATGAGAGAGGTTTGGCACCACTGCTTTAGTACTTTTACATGGAGCCGAAAGATATATATATAAAAAAAACGATTATCGGAAAAAAATATCGATATTTCGTCAAACTCTGTTGAATTCTACTATTACCCAGAATTTATATATAAAAAAAAACAATACGGAACGTATTTTACCAATAAACATTATTTGGAACTTGTCCTTTAAAAGAAAGTTAACCGATATATATTGAACGAACGATGTAATCGATTTTTATTTCGATTATTTCAAGGCAATAGAGCGTCAGAGTTACCAAAAACATTTTTTTTTAACTAAAGGAATACCCAAGATTAAATCGCAACGATGGAAAGAGTCAGGGTCTCTTGGCCTCAGCGGGGGACGACGGGGGGGGGACGAAGTCCCCTCCTCTGTCCCACCGTCGGCTCGAGCCCCTTAAAAAAAAAGAATTAAAATTAAAATTAAAAATTAAAATGCAGTGTTTAGCAACTCTTGTGCTCTTTCTATTGGAGTTTTAGCTAACACGTGACACTGCAGGGTTGCACGAGCAGCGTTCGGCGATTTTCGATATCATGTCTTTTTATGTAACTTCCTTTTAATGGACAAGTGCCCATTATTTTTTACGTTACCGTAAATTCTTTCACGGTGAACGAGAAAGATACGAAATATGAAACTAATAAAAATTAATTGATAAAGTAAGTCAAAACGTTGATTTTGCATGAGAAATAAAACGGCTTTTAGCGGTACCGAGTGAAAGAATTCAAGGTAAGGTAAAAAATAATGTTTTTGGGTAAAACACGTTCCGTATTGGATTTTGCTTTCATATATAGATTTTGTGTATACCCAACAAAACTTATCATAACCTGAACTAAGAGGGCAGTAAAACGCAATCTAACCTATATTGATCTACGATGCAGTAAAACGCAACCTAACCTATATTTATCGACGTTGCAGTAAATTTCAACCTAACCTATTTGAATCCACTTTGCCGTAAAACTATTTCTCTATTTTAAGGGGAGGATTTCTGCACATCGAAAGATCCGAACGTCGCTTTGTCTCGGGCGCTGCCAAACGTAAGATTTTTAAAAAAGTACAATATTATTAAATAATTACCACTTTTTTTGTATTTAAAATTTTTTGATCCTGCTCATCAACACCACAATTTATTGTTAGTATCATAAAATAACAATATATGAAACCAAAACCAAAAAAAAGCACTATTTATCTGCACCATAAAAAGGATAAGGAAATTATTATTATATTATATATATAGGAATATATAATATTAATATATATTATTATATATATATATTATATATATATATATATATATATATATATATATATATAATCTTAGACATAATATTATATAGATATAAATATCTATAAAAATATATATTATATCTATATATATATATATATATATATTATATATATATATAATATATATATATAATATATTATATTATATATTATATTAGTATATATATACATATATATATATATATATATATAATATATATATATATATATATAATATTCTATATATATATTATATCATATATATATATAATATATATTTATATATATATATAAATAATATAAAATATATATATTATATATATATAATATATATATTATATATTTATATATATATTATATATATATATATATATATATATATATATATATATATATATATATATATATATCCTAAGGCTCCACATTTTGAAAATTTCATGTTTGTCCAAACCATAGACACATTCAAACGGAAGAAAAAAAATGGTCGACAAATTTTTGCACATGTTTAAGTCGTAGACAAATTATTATTTTTGAAAAATGACTACAATTTTTTCTGTCGACGATTTATTTATGGGTCCGTCATACAATATAGGGTATCGCCCTTCTCTTATATATGTATAAAATCTCTCTGATCTGATACCCCTTCCTCCCAACACAAATCAGTACTAAAACCCTGTGCACTAGGATAACCTCAATTTTTCGTATTACGTATACAATAAATTTGTGTGATAATATAATTACCCATGAAATTAGGGAATTGCATGTGTAATTGCAATAATATAGATTGATCGACAATTCTAATTATTCGGCACAATTTCGATTAACATATATATTTTTGAACTACTTTGCAGGTGTACAATTTTCTTCCAAGTATTAGCGCAGTAACGGGAGTTTCACCACAAAGGTACTTATGGAGAATATGCGTAGCATTACACATATCGCCAAGGCTTCTCGTTGCATGGGTTGCCAGAGAATTTTACATCAATATGGCAACCAGAGTTCCAGCAATTCACAGACCATTCTACAGAGGATTGGTTAGTCTCGCGTTTTGTCTAAATCTCATCGAGTTGGCAACTCTTTGTGGAGTTACGTATATCTCAAATAAAGAGAATTATCGTAAGTTATCATTTCATTTATATTTATTCTCGTTACGTTTCATAAGTGTATCATCAGTTTATATCTTTTGTAATTTTCTTATTTTTGAAGCAAAAGATTGTATCTTTTTATGTATTGATTTTTTTGGTTTTATAATTTTTATTTAATTGTAGCTTTTTAAAAAACTTAAACATTAGATTGTATCTTTTGATGCTTTTTTTTTCTTTAATTTTTTTTTTTTTAATTGTAGCACTTTAACTAAAATATAAAGTTGTATTTTGCAGTTTGTTTGTTTTTTTTTTGCTTTTGTTATTTTTTTTTTAATTGTGGCTTTTGGTTGTATTTTTCTGTTTTAATTTAAATCTATATTTAAATTTTATTTTATTTTGTATTTTTTTCCATAAATGTATGTTGAGAAAGTATTTTATGTGATACGTTTTTTTCAAATATATTTTTGATTGTTTTTCTTTTATTTATCTCAGTATGCGTTTTTTCTTACAATCTTCCTTTTTTTAATTATAATATATCAATAATATATTATAATATAATAATAAGTTCATGCATCATATTTATAATATTAATATATAAAAAGTTTATAATAATATACTTTACGGGCAAAAAATGCATTCTCATTGTTATAATATAATAATAATAATAATATATATAATATATATATAATAACTAATAATATATAATAATAATAATAATAAAATAATTGATAAAAATAAAATATATAATAGAATATGATAATAATATATATAATAATAATAATGATATAATAATCATAAATTAATTATTATATATTTTTATTAATGTCAAATTAATAATAATATAATAATACTATCAATAATCAATATAATATAATAAAATATATTATAATAATAATAATAATAATCCCAATATTTATCTAGTAGCAATATATAAATAGAGAATCCAATAATATTCTCGCAACGAAAACAAACCAAAAAACAAAAGAAACTTAATAACCGGACAGCAAAAAAAAGCAGAACAAACAACCAAAAACAACAACCAGCAATTAAACTGCAAAAATAAAAAAAAATTATTTTTAAAGTTTAAACAGAGAAAATATTTTTATCTCTCTTCCAACTTATTTTTCATTTTAATTAGGTCGCAAGACACACACACACACAAATATAATATATATATATAATATATTATTATATATAATTATATTATATTATAATATATATACTTATTATGATATATATATATATATTATATATATTATTATTATATATAATTAATATTATATATGTTACATAGTTATATTGAACAATATATTTCGCTATATATTTACGTCACCTTGTACTATATTTTTTGCTAAACAAAACCTAGATTCGTGTGAAGACGAATGTTTTGTTATTCTTATCGAAGATCGAATCCATTTTCGTTAAAGCTCAGTAACGTAAGAATCCATAACTCAGAAGAAGAGAAAGATAAAACGTGAGACGAAACTTCACAAAAGATTTCAAAGTACTTTGAAAAAGATTGTATTACATATCAACAGGTACTTTACATTGTCGGTAAATGCCGAAAGAGATGACTGAAATTTCTCGTAAGAGAGATGAGAGAAGTCTGAGAGAGAGTAGAGAGTACAAGAAAAAAGAGAAGAAGAAAAAAAAAAAGAAAAAAGAAGAAGAAAAGAAAAAAAATGGAAAAAAATAAAAGTTACAGTAGAAAGAAAAAAGAAGCAGAGTTATGAAAGAAAGAATATTAAGAAGTAGAATGAAAGTAGGAGATGCAAAAGCCTAGGAGTTAAGCCCTCCGTACACTATCGATTGTTTTGTATGAAACTCCGCCCGAAAGTGTTCAGATTTTCAAAGAAATTAAAAAAAAAAAAAAAAAAATTATTTATTTTTAAATTGAAGCAATTTTAAAATGCAATCGGACTTCTTTCTTTTCTACTTTAATTTCACTTTATTTCAATTTTTATTTTAGTTTAAAGATATATAAATATTTTATTCATTATTTTACTATTTTTAATCGAAAAGTTCATAAAAAAACTAATGTGCGGCAACAGGCCTTTATATATATATATATATATATATTAATATATATATATATATAAATAATTATTTTTATTTATATTAAATTATATATACTAATATATATATATTATAATATTATATATATTAACAATGGTTTGTACATACAAAAAATGAAATAAATGAATTAAAAGCAGATATATAATTATTATAATATATATATTACTATATTATATCTAATAATATTATATATATATATCTTATATATATATTATATATATATAATTAATATTATATACCGTATATAATATTTATATATATATTATATATATTATTATATATTATATATATATATTTATTATTACTTTATATAATTATATATTTATTTATATCATAATATATATATATATATATAATATATATATATACATATATATAGCGTATATATTATATATATAATATTATATATATAATATATATATATTTATATATAATATAGAAAGACGATAATAAAATTGAAATTATATATATATATATATATAATATTAACATGGTTAAAATAGAAAAAAAGAAACGAAATAAAATGAAATTATAAAGCAAATAGAAAAAGGAAACCGAAATAGAAGAAAATCAAAAGATGTGTGATATTTTATTGTATTGATTAATCGATGAGACTCTAGCTATTTTAATAATTAAAATAAAACCATCAAGATGAATTTATTTAATAAATGAAAACAATAATGAAAAAGGAGAACGAGAAGATTACAAATTTATTTAAATATAATATTAATAATATTCATAATATATAATATAATGATAATATAATAATATAATTAATAATAAGATACTAATAATATAATATAATATAATAATAATATAATGTGAGAAACTAAGGTTTATTTTTTATAGTTAAAGAGAATGAAAATGGAACTTTTTAAACCGTAGACTTTGCACTAAATATATATACTGTATATATAAGGTGTAAATTAATATATAATATTATTATTATATATATATATTATATATATATTATATATATTATTATTATATAATTATATATATATATTATATACTTAATAAATATTAAGTGCAGAGGATGTCATTTTTTTCGCATTCCGCGGGAATGCGGATGCGGGCAATGTTTTGATTTGATATCCCGCGGCATGCGGATGCGGACATGCGGATGTATTGATATATATTGATAACTTTATATAACTATATCTATATATATATATATATATATTATTTATATATAATTTATATTTATATATTTATTAAATAATTATATATTATATTTATATATTAAATATGTATAATATATTATATATATATTATTAATATTTATATATTATATTATATATATTATAATTCTATATATATATATAATATTATATATATAATAATTTATATATATATCATAATTGTAGGGGATTTAATATATTATATGCCTAGATTAATTGTTGAAGTTTTAGCCACAAGCCTTTAATATAATTTTGGTACCTGGTGCGGGCGCGGGACCCACTTCAAAGTGACCCCACTAACTCTCTCGGCACCTCGCCCTTAATGAAGGATCTTACAATGATTTATTTTGGAAAGTACTTGAAATTCAATATAGGAGAGGTTGTGCTTGAGAACATTATTTATTCTGCTTTTCGCTAGGAATCTATTTCCCTTTTCATCTATATTTGACACAGCATTGCTTAAAATCCTCTCTCCTTGGCACACTAGTTGAGGAAGGCCAAGTATTTTCTTGCAGTTTACTGCAAATCGTAGGTAACATTTTGCTTAGACTTTCCAACTGATAGACTATCATTTGTATCCTGTAGTTTTTCTTGGTGTTAGTTTTCAACATTTGCACTACATCTTTTTGTAATGGATGTGTCCTTCATCACTACTGAGTAGAATTTCCAGTGGAAATCTGTTTTGATTTTTAGCTGTAAAGGTGTTGGTTCTGTAGATTTCGTTTTTTTTTTTTCTTTTTAATGGGTGGCGATTTAATAGACTGTTTGGAAGTTTTTCGAACTGCAAACAAAGGACGATTTAACTTGTTCTAATTATGTGTTACACAAAAACTTGCTTTATAACGGGGATCTAAGTAAGTTGCAATATTATGCGTCATTTATTTCACAGAACAAAGCGTATTATTCTAGCTCTAGTTTCTTGCATCTTTCAATTCGTTTTTAACCATTCTCATTTTCATTGAAGCATGGTTAACATGCTTTCTTAGCGTGGATTAAGCGTATACATCGGGGACAGGAAGCTATGAGGCGTGTTTTTTTGGTATCTCTTCAATGATTTCCAATGTTATTGCAGTATATTGATGTCATTTTCACATTGTACGATGTTAACTTCGGAATACGAACTGGCGTACAACAAGATTGTTCTTTGACCAATACTTCTTTCCATATATGAAGTGTACTATTCAGCGGTCGTGAATGTCTTTATAGCAGTTACGATTATGAGAATATCAAGCTTTTTGAATTGCTTCAAACTCATTTACATTGCCATTACGTTCAGATTCATCTTAGTATTTTTATTTGAAATTAATTTATAAATCTCGACAATAAAATATCCGCGCAACATCCGCAGGACAAAGCGCGGGATGCGGCAGCGGATCTTAAATATGTGCGGATGCGGTTACCTGCATCCAACTAATAATATATATATACTAATATATTATATATATATATATATATATTATATTCTATATAATTTATATATATATATATTATATATAATATTTATTAATATCTATATATATTAATATATATTACGATTTACTTATATATTCCCATGTAGCAATGTTTGACATGTTTTTTTAACCGGATAATTTTAACCCGGTATTACCTGTCTGTGTTTCAAAAATAATCACAACCCGTTCCTGGTTGATAACTTTCAAATAAAATATTTAACTTGAAAACATACCCAACGCAACAGCCGTATCATCATTACCATCATCACCATCATCATTTTCATTATTTTATTATTATTATTATTATTTTATTATTATTATTATATATTATTATTATTATTATTATATTAATATTTATTATCTATTATTATTATTCATTATATTATTATTATTATTATTATTATTATTATTATTATTATTATTATTTAAAGAATATAGAAATAGTGAATAGTTTGTGTAGGAAGCGATATTAGGCCAGGTTAGATCAGATGAGAAAATTCAGCAGATTCATTTTTAAATAATCCAAACCACGCCCTTTCTAGGTTTTGAATTCATATCATTCAGATGAACGATTGAATTGAACCTTAGTTCTTAATTATTTTATTTAATTTTTTTTTTTTTTGCATTAATTTAAATATAAGTATCATTAATTTAATGTAATTTAACTAAATTTAAATCTGTGTAGTATAATTTACTGTGACTTAATTAATTTAAAAAATGCTAGTTTAATTTAATGTAATTTAAATAAATTTAAATTGGCGTAGCTTAATTTTAACTAAATTTAAATCTAAATATCTTACTTGAGTATAATTTAATTAAATTATCCTTTGCGTAGCTTAATTTAACGTAATTTGATTAATACTTAAGTGGGGGTAGGTTAATTAAATGCAATTTAATTAAATAAAAATGTGGTTATGTAATTTACTTAAATTTAAATGTAAGTAGTTTAATTTAATAAAATTTAATTATTTTTAAATGTGAGTAGTTTAATTTAACGCAATTTAATTAATTTTAAATGAAAGTAGTTTAATTTAATGCAATTTAATTAAATTCAAATTAAGTAGTTTAATTTATTGTAATTCAGTTAGGTTATATATATATATATATGGTGAAGGTTACCATAAAGGAAGGAAAAACTAAAATTTAGAGAAAATTTTTTTAAAAAAAAATTTTATTATTATATATGTAAAAAATAAAAAACAATTTATTTTAATTTTTTTTTTTTTTTTTTTTTTTTTTAATATTTTATATAATTACTTCCAGAGACGCATGCTTTGTCGTGGTACTTTTTAGATCGTGAAACATTTTTTAATGGTTTGCGAGTTTATATTTTATTTATTTTTTTTTTAAATAATGGGAACCCCAAGGGTATACCGCACCGATGCAGGAGTCGGGGTCTCTCGGCCTTCCGGGAACGACAGGGTAGGACTATTTCCCCTCCGGGGGAGGGTATCCGGAACCCCCGCTCTATATGGTATTTGATGTGTCGCGGGGGTGCCTCACCCCTCCCTCGGCGGTATGGAAACGTCCCCCTCTGTTCCCGTCGGCTCGAGCCCCCTACTTGGCCGTGTAAATAACTGTAATAAAGTATTTTCCACGGCCAAGTAGGGGGCTCGAGCCGCGGGGAACAGAGGGGGGGGACGTTTCCATACCCGTAGGGGAGGGTGGAGACCCCGCGCACCACATCCAGACGGGGTTGGAGACTCCCGCGAGGGGGAAATGTCTACCTGTCGTTTCCCCGGAGGCGAGAGACCCCAGACTCCTGCATTGGTGCGTGTATACCCTTGGCGTTTCCATTAGTTTAAAAAAAATTAAAGATTAAGAACTCGCAACATAAAAAAGGTTGCCGATCTAACAGTACCACGACAGCATGCGTCTATAGACGTATTATATAAAATTAAAGGTGTTTTTTTTTTTTTTTTTTTTTTTACATACACACACAGTTGCTTTTCTGTTGTAATATATATAGATTAAACTTTCTTCATCAATAAACTTTCAGCTCAAAGTCATTAGTTTTTTCTTACCTCTTATCTGAGTTACTCCAGAACCGATAAGAATATATGAAAATAAGGTACACCTAAAAACGTGGTGGAGGTGTAGCGCTTTGTTAAAAGGTGGAGGGTATCCTGCTAAAACTATATAACTATACTTATTAGACATTAATTAAAATATATCTATACAATAATATAGATAGTATAATAAACTACTAATATATAACTAATAATATTATAACGACGTATGAATATTTTATCAGACTATATATCCCAGGTAAGCTACATATCGATAATATTATCTTCTATTATATTATTATTTTCGCACAAACACCTTATTCTTCCGGTTGCAGCAGGGGTTACGATGGTACGTGCAGCTTCCGCATAATTATCATATTTTTCTTTCTCTCGCCCAAGCCACACCCTTCTCCTTCCTCTCTATTTCCGACGCAACCCTACATTGGTCACCCCTCACTCCTCTCTTATCTCGCGATTTCCTTTTGGTTCCATCTGCATCCTTTCTTTATTTGGTGCGTCCCCCCTCGCCTCTCTTCTTCATATATCCCCTACGCTCCCAAACTCTTTCTAACCACCCTCTGGTTCGCCTTCTTTCTCGTCCAGTATGTCCCAAAAGCGCATACTTAACGTCTCCAACATTCTCGTCTCTTACAATCATGTTATACCATCCCACAATCCTTCTTTTATCACACACCTCTATTGCCTAATCTCTCCTTTCTTTTACTCAAACCCGCCACGTTACCATGCTCCTAAAACACACCCTTTCAGTCGTCAAACACCTCTTAACTGCATATTTTGGACCTAGAATGCATGGTCACCCCTGTTTACTACCCATACTAGTACCGCGCTGAGAATATTTTTTCGACCATACTTATCTTAGTTATGTTGATAAATACCCCCCTTGCCATAATTCCTATAGCACCAACTCAATCCTCTATTCCTTTCTTCCTATCTCGTGAGTCTAATCTTTCTCATCCTCCGTTCGCATTACCCACAATCCATACTAAATATCTGAAAACCGACCCTTTACTTTTTAATACTGCACTATCCTACCTCGAGCTACTTCGCTGAATCCCAGATCCTCAGTCTGTTCCTCCGTCCTGCAAACACTACACTTTATCTACGCTGCGATCTATATCTTAAGACCCTTTTGTCCACCACTCTTCTCAAACCTATTGCATCCAAATACACAGCCCTTCTGAAATTTCATCGGCCACTATAACGACAGTATCGCTATCGCAGGAGACAGTATCTGTTCAACCTTCCAATCTCTATACCCTACATAAACGCTTTGTAACCACCCCTCTCCCCTCCTTCATCATTCCTCTGCAGACATTCTCCATAAATAAATTGAACACAGGTGATTACACATCCCCTGTCTCAACCCTCTCTACCCCAAACATCTCACTCTCCCTCCTAATACTCCTCACACACATTGCTGCTATTCGTATAAAGCTAATCCTTTATCTAATTTCCCCCTAACTACCATATTCTTACAGCACCTTCCATATCCTCCCTCTATCCTCTATCATATCTTTTCAGATCGTAAAAACACCCATACACTGTCCCTTTCCTCTCTATACCTTTCTCCACAGCATCTTCATCGTGAATACTTGATCAACACACCCCCTTCCCCTAATCTCCTTGTTCTTTCCCTTCTTCTCCTTCCGGTTAAATCTCATCACCCTCTCAATTAGTTTCTCACATACACTTTCACCTCTACATCAAAAGAACAAATACCTCTATATTCCACACCCATCCTATCCCCTTCTCCCTTATACGGGACCAGAAACCGCATCCTCCAACGTGACCTATCCCCTCTCCAAACAATAGATTATATAACCTATACAGCTTCCTCCAGCCCTCTTGACTCATATGTAAACATTTCCATATCCACATCTAGACTGTGGACTTTCCTTTTCTCTTGTTCCTTTAGTTACGCCCTACTAATTTCTCTCCATTTGTATTCCATATCCCTTCCTGCGCCCACTTTCGCCCCCATCCTCACCTCTTGTAAATCCTCCTATCTCTCCCACCATTTCATCATATCCTCTAAATATTTTCCCCCATCTATTTCTACCCTATCCTCCCTCTACCATTCCCCTTCCCCTCCCCTAACCCTCCCGCCCCCTCATTTTTTTTTTTATTTACTTCTGTTCCGTATCTGTCCCTGTTTCATTTTCTGTCACTTTTTTAAAACATTATTATTTGCATTTCTCTTCACTCTCGCACCGCCCTCTTGTTCCACTCTACCCTTTATATTCCTCCAGCTTACCTTCTTCCTATTCCCAACCATTTCCACATAAACTCTTTTTTCATTTTCACAACGTCTTTCACTCTCACTCCACCATTATTCCTTTTCTATTATTGCTCTCCACTTCTTACTCCAATGTATCCTCTGGCCTCTTTCACAAATGTCTTTGTAAATCTTCCTCTACCTCCGACTTCCCTAATTCCGTCTCCACGTCTCCAGCCTATCTTCATACCCCTCCTAACTCCTCTTAACATTGCACTACATCTAATTTTTGTCACCTTTATACTTTATGCTCCTCTTTTTGTTTACTTTTGCGGCTACCGATTACTCTCCCCGCTACCTCTAATCCTGCAGTCACACAATAATAGTGAGCAGAGTCAACCCTTACTGCCCTTGATACATTTAATCTAGTAATCGCCCCTTCCTTTCTATTTATCACATATTCCGCTCTTGTCTCCGCTCACTCTTCCATATATACTTATGATTTTCACTTTTCCTGAACCAAGTATTCCAAACTATCATTCTTCTATCAAAACACAACTCTAACAGACTCTCTCCATTATCATTCCTTTCCCCTACCCCAAATTGACCTATAATTCTCCCCATCTCCTCTTTTCCCACTCCTGCATTCCACATATTGGACCCAAATTTATCATTTTACCCCGTTTTACCACTCCTTCACTTCAACTCCTTCCAAATCTTTCTCTCTCTTCTCCCTCGCTTCTTTACTGGATGCATACGGATATTAAACCAATTTACCCGCCAAATTTCATTTTAAACCACATTATTTCGAACTACTATATTTGCACATTTTTACTAGTATCCAAAATTCTTTCCTCATAACTATTCCACCCCCTTCCTCGCCCTCACTCTTGTTCACCCCGAAAATCTACCCTTAATTTCTCCAAAGTCATCTCTTTATTCTTTCAGCTTTTTTTCTGTCAACCGCCTAGCACATCACTTTTTTTTCGACATCTAACCCATTCTATCCCATTTTCAATCATTTCTATCCCTATCACATCTTCAAACCCACTCTATCTATCTATTTACCATCCTACTCTTTACTCCCTTACTCTCTTTTATCTGACCTCTTAGTTCACAACTCATACTTTCTACTTTCCACACTTGATTTAGCCTGGCACGCTTACCAGGGATCCCACACCTGAGGACCTTTCCCATAACCTCAATTGCTTCATTCGGTCAGGCCGTCGTTATCCGCAAAAATACCTAAATCTATCCATATCGGATTAACTCGCCCTTAGATCTCTTTGAATTAAAACTTATGTATTGTTTACGAAATATATTACTTTGATGTATATCTTCCTTGTTGACGAACATCTCTTCTTCCAGCTTTCGCAATATTCCTATAGAAAATCAAAGGATTCCTTGATGTAATCTCCTTATGTCTTGAAGATACTCTTCTTAGAGTTCCTTTGCTTTTTTTTATCCTCACTTTTCTTTCTTGCTTGATATTTTATTCTATTCTGATGTTGATTCGCAACACTAGTATTTAATTTTATTTGAATTACTTCTATTTATTATAATAAGTTGCACTCGAAAACCTTGAGGTGATCTTTTTCACGTAAAGACAAAGTAGGAAACCTCAGTAATTTATTCTTTCCTGCATGATGATTAATGTCAGCACACTTTACTAATTTTATTAGAGATACTTCACTGTTACTTTTGACTAAGTTGCACTTGGATCCTTGAGATCCTTGAATATTCTTCTTCAAGTAAAACAAGGCAAAAAACCTCAACAAAATCTAAGAGTCCAAAAGCACATATACTGGTAATTATGCCACTTCACAATTTATTTATCAAAATTCACTTATTATATCTTCAATACAAATTTTTTTAAAATCATAAAATAATTATTTTTCTCACTTTGTGAAAAAAATTTCCAATTCGTCAAAGACTTGAATCTTTTTGTAGAGAACTTTATTTTTCATAAAATTTTCTAATATCTCAAAGAGGTATCGAATCCTGGCCCTATGCCTCGCGACTCGGTCGCGCTATCGTTGAACATTGGATGTTGAGAACGTAATTTAGTCCTTTTAATATACGAGTATTTACACCGACTCCTACTGGCGCACAAAGGATTTCTTTCGGTGGTTACGAAATCTTCAACTCATACCTTCTTCTGTCCTTAATATTCTTAAGGGATTCTTTTTCTCGTGATCTTAATTCGAAGGATCACATTACTTCTCTTTCTAAGTAAACTTCTAAGAGGTTGGATGTTCTCTGGCGTCTTCATAATTTCTTCACATAAACCTAGTAGGGTGTCATTTGCTCCTGTATGGAATATCCCTCACACTTCTGTGGTGGTTCCACTAACGCACCTCACCATAAAAAGGTGGAGTCTAGGGATTTTTGTCTTATCAACTCTCCTGCTCAAACTAACGATATAAAGTCTCTTTAAATCCGTCGAATTGTTGCGTCACTTTCTTTGTACTATCGCTATCACAATGGACATTGCTCTTAAGGACTCTAAAGTCGCATACCACCTCCATTGAGAATGGGCTCGTGCTACATCCCATGCTGCACAATCTCACCCCTTGTCTGTCCGACTCTTTGACCCTAGACGGAACCTCTATGCTCAATCTTACATTAACCCTACCGGCAAAATCTTGAACATACTTCCTTTATCTACTTTCCCAACTATTATACTTGCACACTTTTAAATCCTTTGCATAGGGGCACGTCGGCCTTTGATGGATTGACTTTGGGAATTTCGTTTAACTCATGGAATTTGGCAGGAGTACGCGGCCTTTGTCTTTCTTCATGAAAAAAGGCATTTTCATGTATTTTTCTCTTCATGCGGATTTTAACTTCAATTATTTTAAATATATACCTTTTTTACTCATCTGGATAATATTTTAACATGCAAAAATTCATTAACGAGTATAAATATTTAAAAATTCTATCCAAAATCAAATGGAGAATAAAAATACATTTTGTTTTTCAAAAGTATATTACTATATTCTATTTGAAATCAAATAGAGAATAGAGATATATTTCTTTATATATATATATATTAGTGATGCTGCAGATGTCATTTTTTCGCATCCACTGGATGCAGGATGTTTATTTACGGATGCAGGATGGATGCAGATGCAGATGTCTGATATATAATAAAAATATATATATATATATATATATATATATATATATATATATATATATATATATATATATATATATATATATATATATATATATATACTCTATATATATATACATTTTTACATTCTATTAATATAATTGTTACCAGGGTGCGGGACAGGGACCCAACTCAAATGCACCCCACCAACCTCTTTCCCCAACCTCCGACCTTAATGAAAGAGATTTTACAATGTATTATATACTTTTTGCACTAGTATTGAAATTCAAATATAGGAAGGTTGTGCTTGAGAGACATCAGTTTTCCACCTTTTCTGCTGAGAGTCTGTTTCTCTTTTCATCATATATTATCCCAGCATTGCTAAATACTCTCTCACTTGGAACACTAGTTGGAGGACAGGCCAAGTATTTCCTTGCAAGTTGCAAATTTACTTAAGCGTGGGTAAACATTTTGCTTAACACTCCGCCAATTGACAGGATCGTCATTTGATTTGTATCTAGTCGTTTATCTTGGTGATAGTTTTCAATATTTACACTGCATCTTTTTGGTAATGCGTGTGCTTCTTCATCGCTACTGGACTGTAGAAATTCTTCCAGTGAATCTGTTATTGATTTACTTGTAGAAGGTATTGGTTCTGTATATTTCGTTTTTTCCTTTTAATGGGTGGCTAATTAATAGACTGTTCGGATTAAAGTTTTACAACTGCAGCACAAAAGTGACGATATAACTTGTTCTAATATTGTGTTACAAAAACCTGCCTTTATAACGAGGATCTAAGTAAGTTGCAATAATATGAATGTCATTTATTTCCACAGAACCAAAGAGTTTTTGAAGCTTTAGTTTCATTACACCTTTCATTCTTTTTAAATCATCATCATTTTCATTTGAAAATGGTTCAAATATGCTTCCTTAGTTGAGATTAATGGTATTATCAGGAGACGAAGCTGTAGAGTCGCTGATTTTTTTGGCATCCCTAATCTCATATGACTCTGTTGACTCAAATTATTATGAACTTCATGCTGTGAATTCATGAGTCATCATTACACAGTTGAGTCAAGTCCCGTGTCTCTCATTTAAAGTTTGCTTTCAGATTCATCTTCAAGTATTTTATTATAAAATCTTTATCAAATCTCGACAATAAATATCCGCACAACATCCGCAGGGCAAAGTGCGGATGCGGATGCGGATCTTTAATAATGTGCGGATGCTCCGCGGATGCGGATGCGGATGTTACCTGCAACACTAATATATATATATATATATATATATATATATATATATATATATATATATATATATATATATATATATATATATATATATATATATATATATATATATATGATTAAAGGAAATATAGGTATATCTCTGATTTATTCACTAATATTGTTTTTGCAATTTGTATTGCTCTGTCTATCCCTAATGTTCTATCTATATCCAAATGTAATCTCTACTCTACTATTAAATAAATGTATAATTACTAATTACCTTAAGATGTAAGATGATCTCCTTGATTGTGACGTGAGATACTGATGTGACAATAAATGAAGTGAAATGATTATAGACAATAATATGTTAGTTGTCTATTAGTATAGTCTCGTATAAAGAGTATCGTCCACACCAGTCAGAAATATAGAATAGTCACGTCAATATAATAATAATAAGATATACTCAATGGATGAAATGAATCAGTATATGATCTCTCACTATTCCTTTCGACCTCTTAGATGTTCGGCTCGTTATATTTCACTCCCCATTTTCATCATTAAGCAGCCCCCTAGTTTCTTCATTCAGTTGCTCTTCAGTTTCTTCAATATATCTTTTATCCTTCTTTTGAATCTGTTACTATTATTTACACTATTTTGCTACTATTTTTAATACTATAATAAATAATCTTATAATTATCTTCAATAGTTTTTGCAACTGAAACAAAAGATAAATCATGCAGCAGGCAATGATGATGGTTCACATCATCACTGTCTGCTATCAATCTCACACCACTCTCTTCTCTCTCTGTCATCCCCCTAATATTTCTTCAAACACTGAAACAT
>JABUQX010013452.1:0-12500 GCA_015478945.1 Trachelipus rathkii
AGCATAGAGTTATTATAAGGTATGGAGAGTATATATATATATATATATATAGTGGTAGCGGATGTTTCGATCAAGTATTTACATTGAAGCAAATAATTGAGAAAATGAGAGGGAGAAGAAGAATATATTGTATTTACGTTATACGGATTTGCAACAGAAGTATGATATCATTAATAGGGAAGCCCTATGGCAGTTGTTAGTGATATATGATGTTAAGGTAGGCTTTTGAATGGAATCAAAAGTATGTATGACGATAGTGAAGCGTGTTCAAGAATAAATGGAGTTGAAAGTGATTGGTTTAATATTAATAGGGGAGCGAGGCAGGAATGCGTTATGTCTCCTTGGTTATTCATTTTGTATATGGATGGGGTTATGAAAGAATTAGAGCTGGGGTGGCAGGGGAATGTGTTAGAAAGATAGAGAATGGAAGAGGGGTCAGAGTGCCCTACCTATTATATGCGGATGATTTAGTTTTGTATGGCGAATCAGAAAAGAGTGTGAGAGGATTTGTAGAGGGATTTGGCATGGTGTTTAAAAGGAGGGGTTTGAAAGTAAACGCAGATATGAGTATGGTTATGGTTGTGAGTGAGGTCAAAACTCGGTGTGAAGTTATGTTGGATGGTGAGCAACTGGAAGAAGTGTCGGAGTTTAAATATTTAAGATATATGTTGGTTGAAAAAGGAACTGATGATGCAGAATGTAGTAGGAATGCTTTGAATATTAGGAAGACGGCGGGTGCAATTAAATCATTGGTGGATGTAAAGGGACTAAGTCTTAAGTGCGCTAGAGTCTTGCCATGAGGGTATGCTGCGCCTGTGTTAATGTATAGTAGTGAAACTATGGTCTGGAATAAGAGATATAGATCTAAAGTACAATGTGTTCAGATGGACAATCCTATGGGTGTGTTAGGTATGATTTGAATTGATAAAATAAGGAATGTACGCGTTAGGGAGTTGTGTGGTGTGAAGAAAGAGTAAATGAGAGATTAAATGAAAGTACATTGAAAGGGTTTCGTCATGTGAAAAAGATGGATGATAGTTGGTTGGTTGGAAGATAAGACAGTTCTGTGTTGGGAATCGACCGGCTGGGAGACCAAAGAAAAAGTGGATTGATTCAGTAAAGGAATGCTTGTAGGAGAGGAATGTGAGTTTGTCAGAGGCGAGAAGAAAGGTGCATAATATAAGTGAATGGTGGGGTTTAGTGAGGGGGCATGGCTGTCGACCACCTTGGCCAAGGGATGAACCCTATGATTGACGAGGATGCCATTGGCAATGAGGGCCTGTCATGGTCCGTGGGAAGCTCTGGGCAGATTTTCTGACTGCAGCAGTTCTCATCAGTATGGGCAATGGGCTCTCTTCCTTCAACCTTCCGCAATCGCTGCCTTACAACCACTTTCCGTTCGGCACGAATCTCACATCCCCTAGTATTTGATAGAAGGTGGGTGATAGAGGGTGATATATATATATATATATATATATATATATTATATAAATGAGTAAGATATATGTGAGTTAGCTGGTATGCTGGCTGGCTATATGGGTTGTTGTTGTTGCTACATAAGTTACATATATTGTTATTAGATATATATAAATATGTTTGAGAAATTCTGCTTGTCTTATTGGAATAAGCTATTTTCATTTATTTATTTTTTTCATTTTTTCTTTACTAGAAAAAAAAAACAATTTTTTTATTAATTTTCAATGGTAAATAAAACATTGCTTTTAAATTTACTAAATATGAAATAATAGTCCTCCAAATTTCATATTTGTAGCATTTATCTATGGAAGAAATTATCAATTATAAGTTTATAACCAACTGATTTCCACCGATTTTTTTTTAAACATTTTAGAAATGTTTGAAATGATTCTTAATGAAAAAAACGTAAAAAACGTAAAAACAACGTGTAAAAGAAAAAGTTTAAAAAAGGAAGCTGAAAAAAGTTATGAAATATCAAAATTTCATTTTTAAATACTAGTTTACTGCCAGATGCTTTTTTTAAAAAAGTTTATATAGTCTTATATAGTCTTATATGATACTGAAGCTATATTTTAATAATTTTCCTGCACTCATGGGTCGGGGGTAGGGGCTGAAACCTTCTGGACAGATCACCGTGTGACGTGCACCTATTTACTAATATAAATTGATATATATGTTATTTAACAAAAAATTTCATGAAAAATTAAAAGTAGCCCATTTTTATAACACAATCATATAGTATATATACTGGTTATATATATATATATATATATATATATATATATATACAGCAGCACCTCGCAATATATAGCAGTTACAGCAGAGATATATATATATATATATATATATATATATATATATATATATATATGTAAAGATATATATGTATACATCGCATGGAGAAAACCCTGACATCACTTCCTGAACCTTGAACATCAATAAGAATGGAGTTGAAGATTGCGTTCCTGTAATATTTATTTGCCTCTCCAATGGGCAAAATATGCAAATATGTCCAAAGGCATTTTAATACAACGATTTCTGGGGTCAACAAGTTTTCTCGCTATCGAAAAGACAAAGGCAACTCTGTTTCTTGAACAAATTTCTGTTCTACTATTTCCTCCTTCCTCCCCTCCAGGGCCTCCTAGACCTGAGGTTATTATTATGTGGTTATGTTATATAGAGATATACATATTATTATTATTATTATATATATATTATTATTATTATTATTATTATTATTACATACAGTATATTATATATATTATTATTATTATGATTATATAGGTATAGTATTATTGTTGGTAAAGAGTTATATGTATATATGGTATTGGTTATGAAGAAAGAAGTAATATATATAATATATATGGTTGGATGGTTAATTAGATATATATATTATTATATGTTATATGTTATTATTACATATATTATTACTCATATATATATATAGCAAAGATATATATATATGCTATATATATATATATATATATATATATATATATATATATATATATATATATATATAGCTGTTGCTACTATATATGTACATTTCTGAATGCACAAGAGATCTAATACTGAATTCTGCTTTAGTATTTTTGTCCAGAGCAATCTCAATTCTATGAACAATAAGAAATATTCATTTACTACTTATATAAAAGAAAAATATGTTATAAACACATTATAAGAATGCAGAAATTAGAACTTGAGAGAGAGAGAGAGAGAGAGAGAGAGAGAGAGAGAGAGAAGAGGAGAGAGGAGAAGAGAGAGCAGAGAGAGTATATATATATATATAAGTTGTTATACTATATAGAAAGAGAGAAAGAGATATATATATATATTATTATATATATTATTATATATTATTATTATTATATATATATATATATAATATATATACATATATATATATATATATTATATATATATTATTATATATATATATATATGTATGTGAGAGAGAAAGAGAGAGAGAGAGAGAGAGAGAGAGACACTCAAAAAGAATCTCCATGTCTAAACACTGCACGAAACGCCTGCTGATTTTCTATATATATATATGTATAGCTATATTATTATTATTATTATTACATATATTATATATATATTGTTAAAGAGTGATATTATACAGCCATTATTACTACATATATATACTAAGGCTGCTGGCTGCTGCTGGCTGCTGCTGGTTGCTATGGTTAAGTTATGCCAGCATATATATATATATATATATATATATATTATGTGTTATATTACGTATATAAAGAGCAGGGCAGCATGTTATGCATACATATATTTATGCTATGTTGCCATATATTATTGTATATGTTATTACTATACATATTGGTATTTTCTTTTCTCTCTTGTTCTGAATTAATATCATCATTCTTTAATAATCATGAAATTTTTTTTATTATACATTTTTTCTAAACATTTAAATTTCAGACGTTAACTATCGATCATTATTATTATTATTATTATTGTTATATTATTATTGTTATTATTATTATTATTATTATTATTATTATTATTATTATTATTATTATTATTATATATTTATTATTATTATTATTATTTGTTATATTATTATTATTATAATTTTTATTTTTTCACTTTTTTAATTTTCAGATCTAAACTATTATTATTTTTTTTTATATTATATTACTTTGATTTTTTCCTTTACAAACTTTCTATAATTTTCTTTTATTTATTTTATATTTTTTTATGTTTTCATTTTCAAATTATATTTTGATGTTACCGATAATGAAACAAATTTTTTTAAGGTAATTGAATAATTTAACAGTGATATAAATATAGAAAAACTACTTCTTTTTCGCCTCCTAGCTATTAAAATCTTTGCTTGTATTAAAAAATGTTGAATTAATATCTCTTTCCTCTCTCTATAAAGGTTTACATCATTTAACAGTAGCAAAAAATATGAAATTAACTCGTCTTTCCTTTCTAATTTGTGTTTACAACCTTCAACATTGATATAAAATAAGGAGTCGACATTTATGTTCGAAAATATAATACATTTCTTCTCATCTCTTTCATCGAAAAGCACGATGTTCGTTTTATTGATAGTGTGAGGACAACAGGAAATTCAAATAACAACAATATAATAATTTCAAACACCAAAATTTCTTAACAATACTTTATGAGTGGAAATTATGATAGAAAAGTAATTTAATTATCCCTTGCCTAAGTAAACTGTATATTCTCAGTATTCCAACTTCAACTTTTTTATTTGTTTTATTGTGGGAAATTTTACTTAACCTGTACAGAAAATGAGGCCTCCCCTCTCCTCAACGCTCTAACTATCTCCTATTTCTGGACATATTCAAAGTCTGCTACAAATCTCTCATTTCATATCTTAAATAATAAACCTTTTTTCGGTTTATTTCTCTTTTTCTCTAACCTTCTTTCTAATTCATAACTGGTTTAAATTGCGACAATTATAGACTGCAACCATTCACCCTTTAAATCAGTCAATACTTCAATTCCTCAAAACCTCTTTGATATCCCCAACACTTTTAATACTTTTCAGTAATGACCTTTCTTTATGTCATTTCTTTAACTATCATCTCCTTTGGCGATGACTCATTCTTCATTGCTCATTTCATTTTGAAATACTTTCCTGAAAACATTAAATAATTGATGCTAGGAGCGTTGAATTGGAGCACCTGAACACTGTTCTTGAGGAGGGGAAAAAAAAACCTTGATTGTTTTCAATGACAGACAAATTCAATTTCTTTATTTTTCTATTCGACAAAATTTTTCACACAACTATAATAACTACTTCCAAAACTCACAACTCAAACTTTTCTCTGACCTTAATATCCCTTAAAAAGCTTTTATTAGGTAGGGTGTTCAGTGGCTACTGCACAATTTCGTTATACCAACCCAGTTGATTGTTCTTTTTGGTTGTGTCACCCTTCCTTGTATTAAGTATGCTTTGCAATTTTGAGGTGAATCCAATTACAAAGATCATCCTGAAAAGGTTTTGGTGAGAGACATTTCGTACTATTAAACTTTCCTCTCTCACTCACACTCTACAATACCTATCGGATAGTCAAAATGCCACTACACCTTCAGAATAAACAAACTTTACATTAATAATAATAATATTAATAATAATAATAATAATACACACACACACACACATACATACATACATACATACATAATAATAATAATAATACACATACATACACAATTAATAATAATACAGCTTTTCTAATCTCACTAGTCCCATATCTCGTCATTTGAGGATTGCTTATTGCGATTCATCTTCTGACAAACTTGTTCTTCACTCTCCAATTTTTGAGACCAGACTTTACAGTTAAGGACATTGCTTCATTTCAACATAAACTTGCTTCTTTCGAAAGAATTTACCTTTCTCTTACTTCACTCATAAAGTTTGGAACACTTTCATTTTCTGTTTATTCCACCCCCTTTGAATTGCAAATTTTCAATTACCGGAAGCTATCGGTCTTTAATTCGGTCAAGTCTTTTGATTTACACCCTATCCTTGGTGAAATGCCTGTAGGCCTTCGTCCCTTTCCGATTATAAAATATATATATTTATATACACCATTATAGTTATATGACTACCTGTATATATATACTTTATATATATATAAATATATTTATATATATATATATATATATATATATATATATATATAATTATATATATATATAGAGCATATATATACGTATTACTATACATATATATATATATATGTTATTATTATATATATATATATATACAATATTGCTTGAATGTTATGTTATCGGATAAAGCATTAAGGCGGTTTTTCTTTACCAATTTTCTTCTTTAAATTTTGAGAAAGCAATAACTTTAATGCATTTGGATATGTCCACGTAAGGAAGACATTAATAATAATAATACACACACAATAATAATAATACACACACACACACTATTACACTTATACAATAATACACAATAATACACACACACACATAATAATACGGCACAGATTATTAAAAAAAGATAATACATTGGCCACTGAACATTTTTTTGCGAGACTATTCCACTTGTCAATTACATCGTAAGAGAAGAAATTCTTTGCTATATACATCCGCTACATGTTACAACTACTTATAATAATAATAAAAATAATAATAATAATAATAATATAATAATAATAATAATAATAATAATAATAATAATAATAATAATAATACACATTAATACAGCAGCAACTGTCAATATCAGTTATCGCTCAACGCGATCACTAGCCTTGTGTTTGGTTTATTGAGCCCGTGACTTCAGCTCCGCAATAATCACTAACATTCAAAATATTCCATTTAATCACAATCGAAAAGTAAATTGTTGGGAATAAAGCTTCATGTCTAAAAACTATCTCAAATATAATATTTCTAATAATTACTAAAATTATTTAATTTGTTGCCTGAAGTGCAGTTACACTCGCGTATGCTTTTGCTCACTTCACTCGCTGCGCTCACGGTAAATATGTGTGTAAATATTACTCTTCACTACTATGATTACTAAATATGCAAAATACTATATATATATTATTGCATATATTATTGATTATAATTACACATATTTATTATTATTATTATTATATGCATATATATATTATTATATTGCTATATATATAGATATAGATATATACATATATATTACTTGATATATATTATATATTATATATTATATATATTATTATATAGTATTAATATTTGTTGGTTGCCATATATATATATGCTAAGTATATACATATATTATATATATATATATATAGTTATTGGTTATTATATATATATATATTATTACACATATATTATTATTATTATTATTATTATTATTAATATGTTATTATTATTATTACATATGTGCATATATATATATTGTTGTTAGTGTATAAGGGCTATTGTTATTAGTTATGAGTATACATATATATATATATAGTTGAGTTATATATATAAGTATATTATATATATATTGTTATATAATATATATTATTATTATTATTATTATATTATATCATATTATTATTAGAGCATATTATTATTATTATTATTATTATTATTAGATATATATATTATATATATTATTATTATTATTATTATTATTATTATATATTATTATTATATATATATATATATATATATATATTTATTATTATTGTTATATATTATCTATATATATATTATTAGCCTTACAGCAATATAAAGAGATTATAAGAGGTAAAGAAATATAATATGATATGAGAGTATATAGTATATATGGTTATTATATATGATATATTGAGATATATGAAAGATATATATATAAAAATATATATATATATACATATATATATATATTTGTCTGGGAAAATTTAAGCCTTATCCTCAGCAATTTCATTCATCTGTCTCCTCTTCATCCACCTCCATCAAATTTTCTGCCAGCTTTCACATCCATTTCCAAAGTTTTGGTCTGGGCAACCGATCTTTCGTAAGGGAATCTCCCTCCCTCTCTCTCTCTCTCTCTCCTCTCCTTCCGATACAGATATAAGATAAAGATGATGAATAGTAAGATATTATATAAAGTTATATTATAGATATATATTATTATATATATTATTATTAGTTATATAAGAAAATTAAATATTATATGAATATAATAATATATAATAATAATGTAATATATATATTATATATATTATATAATAGGTTATATATATAATATTGGTTAGAGCATATAAATTGATATATATATATATATATATTATTATATGTATATTATTATATATAATATATATTATATATAATATAAATATTATATATATGTAGTTGGTTATATTATATATATATATATATATATATATATATATTTGAATATAATAAAATAATAAAATAAAAAAATACTGTAAAATTTAAATTAAGAAATAAAATAAAATAAAAAAAATAAAATGTGCGCGATCGTTGCCGTGTAATAATTTAATCGATCTTCGCCCGAGTAAATAAACTAAAATAAAATAATAAAATTAAAGTAAAATGCGCGAAGGTTGCCGTAGCAACTACTCGCGCTGTGCGCGAGTGTGGAGTTACACGGCAAGTTTTTTGCGTACGTTTAGCATATAATAATAATAATAATAATAATAATAATAATAATAATAATAATAATAATAATAATAATAATAATAATAATAATAATAATAATATTATAAAATAAATTAAAATCTACGCGAAAGTTGTTACACGGCAACACTCGAGCACATTTTAAGTTCTATTATAAAAATAATAATAATAATACGTAATAATAATAATAATAATGGTTACAAACATAATACACAATACTAATAATAATAATAATGAATAATAGATAAAATTTAAATTTTGATGAGTAAATTGCAATTTTGGTAAGTTCAAAATTATTGTAAAATCCGTTACTTCTAAAATTCAAAAATCAAATGTCGAAACTATATTAGTAATGCATGTTTAAAAATTGATAGTATAAAGAAGGATAATAATAATAATAATAACAATGTAATAATAATATGTTTATTACGTAATAATAATAATAATAATAATACATAATAATTATAATAATAATTATAATAATACATTAATAACACACAAGAATGTAAATAATAATAATATAATAATAATAATATGGGAACAATAATAATATAAATAATAATAACATAAATAATAATAATATAAATGAATAATAAGAAATAACCAACAATCATAGAGAATAATAATAATAATAATAATAATTAATAATGAATAATAATAATAATAATAATACACAATAATATAATAATGATAATGTAATAATAATGAAGAATAATAATACAGAATAATAAAAACCAAAGAAAAAATAAAAAAAAAAAATTAAAAAAAAAAAAAATAAAAAAATAAAAAAATAAAATAAAAAAATAAATAAAAATAATAAATAAAAACAATAAATAATAATAATAATAAGTCATTAATAATAATAATAATAATAATAATAATAATAATAATACATTAATAATATTATCAATAATTTTTTTTTATTCATAATAATAATAATTATAATAATAATAAAAATAAAAACAAAAATAAAAATAAAATAAAATAAAATAAATAATAAAATAAAATAAAATAATAAAAAATAAAAATAAAAAAAATAATAAATAAAATTAAATGTTAATAATATCAAAATCAAATAATAAAAATAATTTAAAACAATAATAGTAATAATAATTACTATATTATTAATAAAAAAATAATAATAATAATAATAATGAAAAGTTTAATAATAATAATAATAATAATAATAATAATAATTAATAATAATAATAAAAATAATGCACAACAATAACAGTAACACAACCATAACAATTATACTATGATTTAGCTTTCATTATAATTATAATTTAATATATATGACTTTTTATTCTAATTATAATTATAATTAGAGTGTAATTATAATTTAGTAATTATAATTGTATGAATATAATATAATTATTATAATAATAAGAATATAATAATAATAGCAAGTAATACTTAATAATAATAATCAAAGTAATAATAACAATAACACACACAATAATAATAATAATAATAATAATAATAATAATAGTCAATAATAATAATAATACACACACACACAATAATAATAATACATTACTATAATTACTTAATTTTTATTATAAATTGTTAATTTTGTAGAAGTTCAAAAATTGTTTATTGTGTCATTTTATTCAAAAGTGGAAACCAAATGTCCAAAAACCAAGGGAACTGTGGTAATGTCGTATGTTTAAAAATTACTAATATATAAATAATAATAATGATATGCTTAATAATAATAATAATAATACACATTAATAATAATACTGTCAATAATACATTGTCATTGAATAATATAATAATAATACACTAATAATAATACACACATACTGCATTAATAATAATAATAATAATAATAGAATAATAATAATAATAATAATACACACAATATTAATAATAAAAATAATAATAATAGAATAATAAAAATAATAATAATATAATAATAATAATAATAATACACATAATAATAATAATAATAATAATAATAATAATAATAATAATAATAATAATACAATAATAATACAATAATAAGACAAAATAATAATAATAGAATAATAATAGCATTAAAAATAATAATAATAAAAATAATAATAATAATAACAAATAATAATAATGTATAATACCATTTGTCCTAATAATATAGGCTTCATAGTTCGCATTTTTGAAAAGTAATAATATTTATTAATAATAATAAAATAATGATGGAATCATAATAATAACAAACTACAGCCAACACACCTCCAAATAGAAGTACTACATAATAATAATAATGCATTAATAATAATAATAATAATAATAATTTAGTCATCAAACGCCCAGATATTAAGCCAATGAGTTTATCAATAATAATAATAATAATAATAATAATAATAAACAATAATTATAATTACAAAATATAATAATTATAATTATAATTATAATTGCAATTATAATTTAGTCAAAGAGTAATTATAATTATAATTATAATTATGACTATAAATTATAAATAAAATAAAAAAGGGAACCAAACAAATCCATGCCAATAAAAAAAGCAAATAATGAACACACAAGCTGAATAATATGCCAGAGAAAATTGCTAATATATAATCAAGACCAATATTGCTGTTTCATAAAAATAATACACACACACACAAATAACAATAATATAATTGCAACAGAGGCAATATTAAATAATATTCTTAATGAAAATATTAAAATAAAAGGTTAGCAACTTGTAAATGGAATTTGCTTGGAATTTAATTGTCAAATCGAAATGGCGAGCCAAAGAAAAGTAATATCAACCTCTTGTAAAAATGACATCACTTCTGTTATATTATAGTAGCCTATCTTGCTAATATATTATATATAAAATGTTAAGGAGTTGAAATATATATTATTGCTATATATACATATATACATGTATATATATATATTTTATGTTGCGTATATGTATTTATTATTATTATGTATTATGAATTATGTATAATAGGTAGGATTGTTGGCTGGCTATTGGCTATTATATATATATACATATATAGCGGCTTTGGCCTATATGTATATATATATATATGGTGCTATACATAATAGCTGCTGCTGAAGGCACATAGTCTAAGGACGCTGGCTGGCTGGCTGCCGGATATATATATATAAGAAATATATATATATATGAATATAGATATATATAAAAAGGAGTGAGGAAGATAGAGAAGAATGTGTGTGAAGAAGAAGAAGAAGAAGAAGAAGAAGAAGAAGAAGAAGAAGAAGAAGAAGAAGAAGAAGAAGAAGAAGAAGAAGAAGAAGAAGAAGAAGAAGAAGAAGAAGAAGAAGAAGAAGAAAGAAGAAGTAGATGTGTGTGTGCGAGTGAAGAAGAAGAAGAAGAAGAAGAAGAAGAAGAAGAAGAAGAAGAAGAAGAAGAAGAAGAAGAAGAAGAAGAAGAAGAATAGCGACCAGGTCACTTCCAAATATACGAAGAAGGAAGAAGAAGAAGAAGAAGAAGAAGAAGAAGAAGAAGAAGAAGAAGAAGAAGAATTATAATAATTATAATAAGTGAAATCGAACTATGTGCTAGATAGAAGAACAGCAAAATAAATGAACGGCATAACAATGAGTGACTACCTCAAGAAATAAGACGGAAAAAGCGAGTGAAATTAACTAAAGGGACAGGAAGAGACAGAATGAACTAAAGCACAAACTTGAAATCGATTTGCCGCTACCATGGCATAACGGTAGGGGGTTGAATTACATGTTTGACGACTCTTGTTTGACCCCTTATAACGAGAGGGCTTTGACTGATATGTTTGATGACGCTGGTTTGACACCTTATAATGGTAGAACGTTGACTAATATGTTTGAAGACGCTGGTTTGACTCCTTGTAAGGAACCAAAGAAAAGGCCCCCAGAAAGTTCTCCCCCTCCTCCAATAGGACAATGATTGTAATGTAAGAAAATGAAAAAAGAATTTT
>JABUQX010013452.1:17500-20000 GCA_015478945.1 Trachelipus rathkii
ACAAATCAGAGTGGAAAAAGACCTATGGAAATTTCAGACAGTAAAGTTTAATGGAAAGTTCTATTTCTTAACAAGGATGGGTTTTGGGTTAAACTCAGCGCCGAGAATTATGAATAGAATAATTTCAGAAGTTTTAAGTTTAAATGAAAAAATAAAAAGAGGTACGAGTAATTATATCGACGATATAATTGTTGATGAGGATGTAGTAACGGCGAAAGAGGTAGCAGATCATTTATTGAAGTTTGGATTGGTGTCAAAGGAGCCTGAAGAAGTTGTTGGCGGTAAGGTTCTTGGACTGAAATTGGAAGTTGGAAGTTGTGGAGATTTAGTTTTTAGTAGAGGGAAAGATTAAAAATAAAAAGCTTGAATGAAAAAAAATAACGAGAAGAGAGGTTTTTGGTATCTGCGGTGAGTTGGTTGGTCACTATCCGGTAGCAGGGTGGTTGAGAGTGGCAACGAGCTTTATAAAGAGAAAAACAGAAGACTTATCATGGGACGAAGAGGTGAGCGAAGAAGTAAAAATTTTGCTTAATGAAACGATGGAAAGGGTGAAAAAGTGTGATCCAGTAAATGGAAAATGGTGGGTAGTGAAGATAGAAAATGAATTGTGTGGTGCGATGCGGAAGTAATTGGCTTTGGGAGAGTATTAGAAATTGGAGGACACGTTGTGGAGGACGCCGCTTGGATAAGGAAGAAGGATGATAAAGGTCATATAAATGTAGCTGAACTAGAAGCAGTGTTAAAAGGAGTTAATATGGGACTGAAATGGGGAATGGAAATGATTGAAGTTAGAACGGATTCTGCGACAGTAGTGAATTGGATTGAAACAACAATGAAAGAAGAGTCAAGAATCAAAACAAAGGGTGCGGCGGAGGTTCTAATTAAAAGGAGATTGGGAATATTGAAGCAGCTGGTGGATGAAACGGGAATTGAGTTGACTATAAAATTCGTAAAGTCAGAAGCAAACAAGGCGGATTGTCTAACAAGAGTTAAGAGGAGTTGGTTAATTAGGAAGGAAGATGAAAATATAAATTTGTGCGGTATGACAATGGAAGAGATCAAAGAGGAGCACGAGAGACATCACCAAGGGGTGGAAAGGACGTTATATCTCGCAAGACTGGTGGACCCGAACGTGAGGAGAAAGGATGTAAAAAAATGTGTGAAAAGATGCATAGAGTGTCAGTGTATCGACCCTGCGCCAACAAAGCATGAGGAGGGAAGATTAAGTGTTGAGGATAATTGGAAGAGAGTGGCGTTGGACGTAACCCATTTCGAAGGGAAGTCATATTTATCGGTCATTGACTGTGGACCAGGGAGATTTGGTATTTGGAAAGAACTGAATAATGAAAGTGGTGGAGAAATTGTAAAGAAAATTGAAGAATTAATAAGCGAAAGAGGACCAATGGAAGAGTTGTTAATGGATAATGGAACGGTGTTCAGGTTTGAGAAATTAAAAGAATTGTGCGAAAAATGGGGAATAGAGAGAAGGTTTAGAGCGGCGTATAGAGCAGAAGGGAATGGGATTATAGAAAGATTTCACAGAACTATAAAAAGAATGGCTAAAAAGTCAAAAATATCACCTGCCGAAGCAGTGTTTTGGTACAATTCAGCACCAAAAGACGGACTAAAAGAAGGGACGGTTCCGTACAAGAGTCTGTTCTCATATGAGTGGCGCCGACCGAAAAAGGGGGAATTAAAGCAAGATATAGAAGTGGAATGCGGGTTTGAGGTTGGAGAAAAAGTTTGGGTAATGCCTGGAATAAATAATGATTGTACTACCAGGTGGAATAAAGAAACTGTTACAAAGATAACTTCGAAAAATAATTTGGACGTCGATGGAATGGCGCGACACATTTTGGATGTTAGGAAAGTTGTAGAGGAGAACTCTTCAGGAGAATCGACGTCAGAAGAAGATGTAGTCGATTACTTTCATAGGGAACAAAGAGAGAGTAGATCGCCGGAAAGTTTATCATATGAGACACTCTGGGGTTATAGATGATTTTAAAATCATAGGGGCGTATAATAATATTAAGAATTAGTATGTGTATTAATGTTGCTTCACTCTGAAGCTATTGTTAATACGTTATGCATTAACCAAGTTGGTATTCAATAAATCTTCAATGCGAGAGGTTGTGTTACTTTATACTACAATATATGTACATAAACTCTCCCTCTCTTTCTCTCATTCTCTCTCTCTCTCTCTCTCTCTCTCTCTCTCTCTCTCTTCTCTCTCTCTCTCTCTCTTCTCTCTCTCTCTCTCTCTCTCTCTCTCTCTCTCTCTCCCTCTCTCTTTCTCTCTTCTTTCTTTCTCTCTCTATTTCTGACTCTCTCTTCTCTCTCTCTCTCTCTCCTTCTCTCTCTCTTCTCTCTCTCTCTCTCTCTCTTCCTGTCTGCCTCTCTGTCTGTCTGTCTGTCTCTCTCTCTCTCCTCTCTCCTCTCTCTCTCTCTCTCTCTCTCTTCTCTCTTCTCCTCTCTCTCTCTCTCTCTCTCTCTCTCTCTC
>JABUQX010013452.1:25000-29434 GCA_015478945.1 Trachelipus rathkii
CTGCCTCACTCCGCCATTAATATTAAAACAATCACTTTCAACTCCATATATTCTTAATCACGCGACTTTTCACTATCGTCATATACTTTTGATTCCATTCAGAAGCCTTCCACCAACACCAAATATCCATAAACCCTGCCATAAGGGCTTCCGTATTACTCATTTCATACGCCTGTTGCAAATACAAAACAAAAAAAAATACAATTTATTCTTCTACTCCTTCATTTTCTCAATCATTTTTTTCAATGTAAAGATTGTTGATTACACACAATGCCTCAACACAATCTTAAAGCCACCTTTGTTTCTTGCACAATCAGTCTTCAGTCACTCGACGCATTCTTTAGACCAAAATATAAGTATATATCTTCCGTACTACACTTAATAAACTAATTTCCCTATAATTCCTACAGTTACCCTTATGTCATTTACCCTTATATAATGGTACTATTACTGTTCTCCTCCTATCCCTCGGAACTATGCTCTCCATAAACAATTTGTTACATAACTTCCTTCCAAATGCGCAATCAATCAACATCTCGCCTCCGTTCTTGATCATGTCACCGGTAATTTCTCTATACCTGCAGATTTGCCATTCTTCAACTATCTCGCTTCTTACACATTACCGTCCTGCCTTAACTAATGACCTCATGGCCCAAAAAATACCTATTTCCTTGCACGTCAACGCTACACACATTCACTGTCACCTCTTTTCATTACTGCCATGTTATGCAGATTTCGAAGTGTTCATATCACATCTAGTCACATACATCTCATCAGTTACGAAACCACCATCCCTATTCATTATTCTATGCAGATTCCCTTATTCCTTATATATATAGTATATATATATATATTATATATATATATGATATATATAATATTAAATTATATATATATATATATATATATATATAGATATAATTATATAGTATATATATGTATATAATTAGTTTATATATATATATATAAGTATATAATTATATAATATATATATATATATATTATATATTATATTAATTTAAATATTTAATTAATATATATATATATATATCTATTATATATATAATTTATGTATATCTTATATATATATATAATATAATATATATATATTATATATATATATTATGTATATATTTATATAGTATGATAATATATATATATAGATAATTATATATATATATATATATGATTATTATATATAGTATTGTATATATATATAATATTATGTATATATATATATAATTTATATATATTTATATATAATATATAGTATATATATATATATAATATATATTATTAAAAGGATTTTTTTAGCTTGAATCGGGGTGGTCAATTGGCTATCAGCATTCAAAGAAAGTCGAACAAAATATAACAGACTAAAAAATAACGGGAGAGAAAAAATAACGGAACTTATTCGGAAATCGTTACATGAAAGAAAAAGTAACGAGTCCGTTACTCCGTTACTACCAAAAACTAGTTCCGTTAGTAACAGAGTAACGGAGTAACGGATCATGCCCACCTCTGTATATTTCTCGAGCAGGGTATATAATATATATATATATAGTATTATATATATATATATATATATATATATATATAAATATATATATTATATATCTATATATATATATATATATTCGTTAGGCTCTTTAAACTAAAATTCTCCAATAACGCAAGTCGTATTCAGATGAGATGAGACAGAGTTGGGGAATTTAATTGCGCACATGATGATTAAGACTACTGAATAATCCAAGTGCTAACAAATAATTTCAATCTAAAAATTGTAATATATATATATATATATTTATATATATATATTATTATTATATATTATATATATATATATATATTGTGTATGTATATATATATATTATATATATATATAGATATATGTATATATTATATATATATATATATATAATATATATATATATATATAATGTGGCCGTGGTGTGTGTTTATGTGATTTTCTGTTGCTAGTGGTTGGAGGCTTCGACGCAGGTTGTCAATATGAAGATTATCTTCGCATGGTTACAGGGCGACAGGGCAACAGGGCAACAGGGCTAGCAACCCGGTCCTTTCCTTCTGCTTGTACTACTCTTGGACCAGCGTGTTGGAATCTTATGGCCTAGAAGCAGGATCCCTCAGGAGAGCTCTGGGAGAACGAGTTTTTAGGCCTAATGGAAAGAAGAATGTAGTTTCTAGACTGAAAGGGCGAAAACCCTACCGGAAGAGTGTCTAACTCGAGGACTGGCGTCGGAAACAAGGGAGCCGAGAAATGGTTTTCTAGAGTGTTTTATGGTTGAGAGTTTCGGGCCAGAAGGCGAAAATGCTGGACCAACTGACAAGACGAAATCCTTTCCTGGGAGTTGTTACGAGATTAAAGAGATTATATATATATATATATATAGTATTATATATATATATAATATATATATATATATTATATATATATATATATATATATTAATATTATATATATATATATATATATATATATATATATATATCGTATATTATGAATATATATATATATATTATCTATATATATATATATATATATTTAAATAATAGTATATATATTATTATATATATATTATATATATATATATATATTATATATATATATATATAAGTATATCTATATATATATTTATGATAGTATATATATATATATATTATATATATATATATATATATATATATATATATATATAGTATATATATATATTATAATATAGTATATATAATATATATATATATAATATGTTATATATATATATATATATCATATAATATATATATATATTAAGATATATATAATATATATAGTATATATAATATATATATATACTATATATATATATAGTATATAGTAGTATATTATATATATATATATATTTGAATTTCAAAATAAATTTGTCTGTATAGGCAATTGCTGCTGCAGTAAGGAAAATTTTATCTAAATGGATTCATTTGCAAATATATATGACTGCAGCATCTGCTTCTAAGCAGTCCAAAAAAAATACTTTGAAATTATATATAATTTGTTGTTTAAACAATCATATATTTACAGTATATATATATATATATTATATATATATATATATATATATATATATATATATATATATATATATTATATATATATATATATATATATATATATATTATATATATATATATATATATATAATATATATATAGTATTTATATATATAATATAATATATATATATATATATATATATATATATATATATATATAGTAATATATTATTATATATATATATATATAATATAATAAATATATTTAAATATATATAATATATATATAATATAATATATATATATATATATCTATATAGTATATATATATATTATATATATATTATTATATATATATATTATATATAGTATATATATATAATAATATAATATATAGTTATATATATATATATTATATATATATAATATATTATATTATATATATATTGATATATATAGTTTAACATATAATATAATAGTTGTCAAGTGACAGAAAGACTGAATGGTGAAGAACAAGGTTCGTTTAGGAGTGGTAGAGGATGTGTGGATCAAATCTTTAAATTAAAGCAAATAATTGAAGAAACTGAGAGGAGAAGAAGAATAAATTTTATTTAGGTTTCATGGATTTACAACAGGTGTATGATAGGATTAATATGGAAACTCTATGGCAGGTGTTAATGGTATATGGTGTTGGTGGTAGGCTTCTGAATGGAATCAAAGTATGTATAACGATAGTGAAGCTGTGCAAAGGAAAACGAATTGTTGAAAGTGGATTTGTTAATAATTAAGTAGCGGAGTGATTTAGGTATGTGTTATGTCTCCTTGGTTATTCAATTTATATATCGATGGGGTTATGAAAGAATTGAAGGTAAGTGTGGCATGGGAAGATGTTATAATGATGGAGAATGAAACAGTGGAGGATCCCCTACCTAATATATGCGGATGATTTGTTTTTTTTTGGGGTATCTTAAAATAGTTTGAGAGGATTGGTAGAGGGATTTGGAAAGGTGTGTCAAAGGAGGGGTTTGAAAGTAAACGTAGATAAGAGTAAGGTTATGGTTGTGAGTGAGGACAGTCCTTGGTGAGAAGTTATGTTGGATGTTGAGGAACTGGAACAAGTGTCTGAGTTTAAATATTTAGGAATTATGTTGAATGAAAAGGGAACGGATGATAAAGAGTGTAGTAGGAAAGTTTTGAATGGTATGGAGATGACGGCTGGCACAATTAAATCCATGGTGGATGTAAAGAGACTACGTCTTGAGTTCGCTATTGTCTGACATGAGGGTATGTTGATACCAGTGTTAATTTTAGAAAGTGTTACCTATAGTCGTAGAATAGAGGTGTATGAATCCTAAATACAATAGCATCGTTCAGAATGGACCAATCT
>JABUQX010013453.1:0-10000 GCA_015478945.1 Trachelipus rathkii
CCTGCGTTGGTATACGTGCCTTTCTCCAGAACACTAAACATTCGTCAATAACAAGAGAGGCACTCTCATGTAAATTTAAATTTACGTGGCGCATATTATAAAAGAGAACACGTAGCACATCTCCACGAGAGGGTAACTTACTCCCGGTTATTTGAGTTTTCATGGAACCGAGAAGAAATAATTCATTTCTCGACATTGTCAGTTCTTACACAATCCTACAATTAACATAAGACAATAAATCACGTATAATAACACCCTACACATTAAATAAAACACGAAAAAAACTTTGAAACATGCATGCTATTCCACCTGAGTCAACACAACAACTGTCTTATAGTACATTCCATCCCTCCATTCTCATTTCCATTATCCATTAATTCTTTAACCAGTCTCTCTCTCTCCTCCTCTCATATATATATATATATATATATATATATATATATATATATATATATATATATATATATATATATTAATATATATATATATATATTACACTTGACACCACCGCTCACGGGCAGAGTCTATTCAAGGAGAGGGTGTTGAACGTCTCAAATATTCATCTAACGCAAATTACAGATGAGCACAGACGCAGGCTTTAAAGTGAGGGAATTAAAATTGGGTAGGAAACACAGAAGATGGAAGAATTCCACAGAACAGAGGGGGCAGGAAAGAAGGAGAAGCACCGCAGCGAACCGTCTGGAGTTACTAATATCAGCACAGCTCATGTGACACAGCACCATAAAAGCTAAATGGGACATCAACAAAGTCAGATGAAGACCCTGAAGAATAAACCTAACATTTAAAGACAGGATAAGTGAACTAGAAGAGTAGGGTGGTTATAAATATTACTGTTTGACTGATCAAAGGCTGGGTGAAACAGACCCCCCAGTGCTGGGCTGGTACCTCCTGGGAGGTGGATGGGGACAACAACTCAGATCAACAGGAAAAAAAAAAAGAATCACAGTCATGAAACACTCAGTTTCTTTGAGACACTGTGTCCTAACAATTGAGGTTTCAGACATTTGTTTATCAGCCAGGACAGATATTTTATGTCAGACAGGAGAAATAGAAGGGACTCAAAATCCAGAAGAACTCAGAAGGAACAGAAGAACAATCTTTCAGAGGTGCCAAGTTGGTTTCAGAGTCAGGGCTAAGGTTGAACCGACCAGTCATCGATCAGCGAAACAGATCGGCGGGTCAGGGAACGAAACTCGAATCACGAAAATAAAGAAATAAAGTCACGATGGATTGAAATAAAGTGGGATCATCAACATATAAGTGAATAAAGTCGATAATACAAGTGAAAAGATCAATCGCTTTCTAAAGAATCGTAAAATCGTCGAGCTCAAAAAATTTCCTAATGTCGCTTATCCGCTTTCACTCCAGTAAACAATTGCTCATTCTCATCACTCAAAGGAGGGAGTTTGGGAGAGCAGTGACGTGTGCCATCCCAGTCAAATGCTTTGGATATGTCAAGCGCCACCACAGAATCTCCCCATGTGAATTCCTAGGGCAGGAAAACCATAAATCTATTTAATTTAGAAGAAATATATCCCATAGTAGACCTCATTATATATAGTATATATATATATAAATATATATATATATATATATATATATATATATATATATATATATATATATATATATATATATATATATATATATATATATATATATATATATATATATATATATATTTCTACACCTACATATATATATATATATTTATATATTATATATATATATATCCTGCTCTTCTCTTTCTCACCGTAAAATAAGGTTACAGGGTGTGATGCCACATGACCAGCGATGAGCACAATCGCTGAGATCAGGTGAATATAAATTTTAATGCTCCACGTACTGTGGGTGTTTTTTCAGGTGCTTTTTTATTTTTCGTCTTCGCCATCATCGCGTTTAATCGTCGCAGTCATCGTCATTGTCGCGTTTAATCGTCGCAGTCATCGTCATCGTCGCGTTTTTCCGCAAGGCCCCGTCGAACCGCGCAGCGCCGCGCCGCACCACACTGCACCACGCCGGATAGTTTTTTTTTTCACATCCTCGTTTTTCTATAACTCATCTACCTTCATGATCCTTTTTAATCCGAAATATTTCAGTTTATTTCACGTAGGATCATGAATGTATTTTAATATCCACGAATGCATCCATAGACACATACACTCACCCTCATCATCCCAGTCCATCCCTCCTACCCTGTTCCATTCACCGTATCTCTATACCCATTCCATTCACCGTGACTGCTTTATCTGTCTGTGCTCTCCAAGAAGGTCTTCCTATTCCCCTATACCATAAATTTCATTGAATCTATTTTCAAATTTGCTTTTCACTTTATCTGCTTAAGCCAATGCTGCTTTTGCGCTTCGTATATATATGTATGTAATATGCTCATATATATGTATGTATGTATATAATATATATAATAATAATAATAATATGTATATGTATATGTATGTATCTTTCATAATAATAATAATAATATATATATATATATATATATACTCAGGTATCTTAATGCTCTTCTGGAAGGTTTCACAGGTATCCTGAACCCCTTGGGCCCTCTTTAAGGAATGGTCACCACATGTCATTTTATACTACTTAGCCATTGTATATGCACAGACGTTTGCGCATACATGTATATGCATCATGCGCATAACATCTTCTATCTTCTAATGCGAATCATCCCACCCGCAAGGAATAACATTAAATTGCGGGAATTTAAAAAAAGTGACCTATACCAGTCACTAACCGAACTGCAACGCGACCCCTAACCACTCAGGCAAATGTATTGAACTTAACAGATTGGGCTCTCTGAATGCCCATTAATATATAAACATAAAATTCAGAATTTTCAGCCGATTTTGACTATATAAACACTAAAATGTAGCTTTTTTCTAAAACGTTGTTTTCGGTGTTTTTCTGTGACTGTAGTCATTCTTTCAGAATTTTCAATTTTTCATTCATGAAAATTCATGTTTCGACATTTTGGAGGCAACTTCAAATTTTTTAGTATTTAAACTTGATATATGCATGGATGAGGTCCATTATCTAAAAGAGTACAAGTACTTTTCGATTTCGAGTTTGTGCTCAGCGTCACAATTTCCAAACCCATTTTTTTTGAATTTTGAAATGATAAAAAATTGCGATAAATTTTTTTTGTTCTGGCGAAGTGGATGAAATTTTCAGAGCTTATGTAGTCGGGGGTGCACATTTTTTACTTAGATTATTTCTTTGTATATGAATTAGTTTTGATTTGTTCTTGGAACAAATTTTTTCAAAAAATTTTTCAAAATTTTTTAAAATTTTTTTGAGTATACACAAAAATTATCTAAGTAAAAGATGATCTTCCCGACTACATATGCCCTGAAATTTCATCCACTTCGCCCAAACAGAAAAAAGTATCGCAATTTTCATTTCAGAAACCCTAAAAAAAAAAAAAAAAATGGAGTTTTGTAGTTGATAATTGATCAATGCTAAAATCAAAAATCGAAAATACTTCTGTAGAATGAACCTATCTATGCATATTTCAGTTTGAGAGAATCATGCTCTGGAAAGTGCGATTCCAGCGATGTCATGAAGTATGATTTTCGTAGTTTGAAAAGAATGAAAATTCTGAAAAAGAACTGACTACGATCTGAAAAAACACCGGAAATCAGCACGTTTAAGCTTATTTGATGTTTATAGTCAAAATCGACAGCCATGTCCAGGTGGTGAACGCTGTAAATCTTCCTTTCTCCCTTCTCTCTCTCTCTCCTATATATATATATATATCCTATATGCGCATATATGCTCATATATATATATATATATATATATATATATATATATATATATATATATATACAACGAGAGAGAGAGAGAGAGAGAGAGAGAGAGAGAGTAAAACCGCTATCATCCATACACACACACACATACATACATATACACATGCCCCACACAAACACACACACACACACACACCCGTTGCGTGTTTGTATGCCGCACACGCCCATGGTCTTATGCCTGCAGCAATAACCATAAGGGACGCCATCATGCTCTGCATTATGCACATGCACCCACCCTGGATGCATGCCCTAACTCACCTGCGCCCGCAGCCTGCCGCACGCTGTGACGCTTATTAACACGCGGATCCGCTGGATGTTGTACGCCACTCAGACGCATGCACATACGCCACGCCATGGCTTACGCTCCGCCTGCACTCACTTTCGAACCTGAGCCAGCCCGCAGTTTTTCAATCAATTCGCCGCAGATGGAAAATAATGTCACTATGGATCGTTCGTTTTTGTTTCATGCCGACGATTTTTCGTTAAAAGATCGTTTTCGCGGACCAAAGGCTGACTCGTTACCAGGATATATTGATGTTTAACACATATATTTATTAACATTATTTTTTTCTTTTATATTTTTTTTTGCCCAATGCACATTTTATAGAATTTTATGTAAGAAGAAAAAGCCAGAGTGCCTGATATATAATGATTTTGTGTTGAGAATTTTGTTAAGAAACATTAGCATTACATGCCTTAGCTTGGTAAATCGGTAAAATCGGCCAGGGTGTTGCCCTGGCACTAAAGGGACCAGTAATGGCACGTTTTGCTGGCACATGGTTTAACTCATGTTTACTGCATTATCATATGTTTTACTGCTTTAACTCATATATTTATTAACATTACATACCTAAAAGCCGATAAAATCAGTAAATCTATTTTTTGCCTAGCAACAAAGGGCTTAGTATGCTTTTGTTTTACTGCTTTACTGCTTTAACTCATGTTTTACTGCTTTAACTCATGTTTTACTGCTTTAACTCATATGTTTTACTGCTTTAACTCATATATTTATTAACATTACATACCTCAAAGCAGTAAATCAGTAAATTAATAGAGGTGTTACCTAGTAACATAAAGGGATTAGTATGTTTTTGTTTTACTGGCATAGCTTTATCATGTTTTATAGCTTTAACTTATGTTTTTACTGCTTTAACTCATATGTTTTACTGCTTTAACTCGTGTTTTACTGCTTTAATTCATATGTTTTACTGCTTTAACTCATGTTTTACTGCTTTAACTCATATGTTTTACTGCTTTAAATGCTTTACTGCTTTAACTCATGTTTACTGCTTTTAACTCATATGTATCATAACAACTCATATATTTTTAACGATATGTAAATCAATTAAAATCAATGGGGGGGGTGTGACCTAGCAACAAGGGGATTAGTGTGCTTTTGTTTACTGTTTTATTGCTTTAACTCATATGTTTTACTTTAACTCATGTTTTACTGCTTTAACAACTCATATGTTTTACTGCTTTAACTCATGCTTTACTGCTTTAACTCATGTTTTACTTTCTTTTATCATATGTTTTTTTACTGCTTTAATCATATATTTTTAACATTAACTTCTTTTTATATTTTTTATTTGATTAATGCTTTTTATTTATTTTATTATTATTTTTCATTTATTCGCGGATCTATTGATTTCCATTAGTTCATTCCATTTATTCCATTCCATTTCCTCCACTCCTGTCCATTTCCATTCCATTTTATTCCATTATTCATTCCCCTTCACCACTACCTTACCTTGCCACACTCCTTGTGTTATCAGTTGATGAACGTTGTCGTTTTGGTCAAATGCAATTGCTCGTTCAGAATGTAATAAAGATTATTTCAGGGATTTTTCAATAAAACTTCTATAATAAATCAATCTTTATCTGAACAAAAAATTTATTATTAACTGTTAATACTTTTTTTGTTTATAAATTTTATAACTATCAAGTTTTAAAATAACTTTTACTAAAATTTTATGAAATTTTATTAAAAAACATATATTTTACGTACCTTAAAGCAATAAATCAGTAAATCAGTAAGGCAAGCCCTAGCACCCCTCTACACCAAGCTATGCACGTTTTGTTCTATTGACTTACTGCTTTACATCATCTTTAGCCATGTAATAAGTATAAAAAAAAAATAACAAAATAAGTTCTTCTCGGCTAACATAACATGTATTTTATTAAAATCATTCTAAGTTTTATTTAAAATAACAATTATTCACTTACATTTATATTATTCATCGATGTTAACTAAAATATTTCAAATTTCAAATAATTCGGATTTTCTTTATTATTATTATTATTATCTATGTACATTGCAACCCAATCCATCCCGCAGAAAACACAACAACCGCACTCCTTACAGATACGAAACTGAACTCTCTCTGTAAAATGTGTTAAAATAACTACTTTAGGCCCTAATTTAGGATAATCCTTTTTGTATCCCAGGGCGATTTAGGCCTAATTCCCGGTCAAAATATATTTCAAACTGAGCTTTCTGTAAAATGTGGTGCAATAGCTACGTTAGGCCTAAATTTAGGCTAAATTTAGGATAAGCCTTTTGTATCAGGGCTAATTTAAGCCTAATACCAGGTCAAAAGGTAATTCCAGTATAGACAAGAATCATTGTTATTATTATTTTATAAGTATATTTCAAACTGAAACATGCTGGATCGGTAAGATCCTTTAAGCAGGTAAGAAGGAAATGTTTTCCTTACTTGTGATTGGTCGGAGTAATCCTTATCTCTATATGACCTCGTATGTGATTGGTCGAGAATTATTTTATCGTCTTTTTGGTTTTAAGATATGTAAAAACAGGTTTTTTTCATATCCTGAGCTGTGATTGGATGAAAATTAACTTTGTTCTTTAAACTTGTATTTGTGTGTACTTTTAGCTTTAAGGCATATAAAACTTGTTTACATGCCTTAAAGTAATAAGATCTTAAAGCCATTAATGTATAGAAGTTGCCCCGTACCCTCCCTTTTCAAGGTATGTCTTTACGGTTTTAATCTTCTCTATGTATAAGTTATGAAAAAGTTGTTTATTCTAAAATATTATTACATAATTACTATATTAGTTACACAATACGTGTACATGCATAATAAACTTCCCCCTCCTTGTACAAACCGTAATTTCTCTTTATGGACTTCCAGTATTGGTATCATATTATTATACTTCAAAATTACATCGAAGTATGTAAGTTTATACCTCTTCTATATCAGCTGTTGTATGCATTCGGTAACCATCAAGAATATCTCACTTGGTTTGTAATAAACACTGATATACCAGGATTTTAAATAAACTAATGCGCTTGACATATGTTATAATATTCGTAAATATGCATTGATACAGTACACAAACTAATATTATACATACTGCATGGGATGTATTAAGATATCATCCTCGGATGTATGCCCTACCACTTTGAAATACAACGCTCCATATTTTCGCGACCGCGTATTAATATTACGCCGGCGGTTTCATGCAGCTGTTCCGCACCGGGTCGCGCTTGAGGCGCTCTTGCGTTTTGCTTCACGTGATCTACTATAAATCTAGTGAATTAATTATTATCTATTCTAGTGAAATTAATAATTATTCCTCAATGTAAGTATTTATTATAAATATGATATACACTTAGTAAAAAATAAAAACACTTTTAATACAAATCAGATAGCTTGTGCACCACTTAACAGCTAAAATGACTATGATTTTAAAAAGAGGAGTTTTGGGTCTAAAAGATAATAAAACACCTGCTCAAATACGTTAAAGAACAATTTAATTTTCATCATCACAAGGTGGCTCAGGTGGCAACACCTTACTAAAAAGAGCCAAAAGACGATAAAATAATTCTCAACCAATCACATACGAGGTCATATATAGAATAAGGATTACTCCGACCAATCAGAAGTAAGGAAAACATTTCCTTCTTACCTTCTTAAAGGATCTCGATCCAGCATTTTTCAGTTTGAAATATATTTATAAAAATAATAATAACAATGATTCGTGTCTATACTGGAATTACCAATTAGCCCTGATACAAAAGGAAACATCTAAATTTAGGCCTAAATTTAGGCTAAGTAATTATTGCACCACATTTTACAGAAAAGGTCAGTTTGAAGTATGTTTTGACCTGGTTAGGCTTAAGTCAGCCTGGGATACAAAAAGGATTATCCTAGAATTTAGGCCTAAAGTGGTTATTTCAACACATTTTACAGAGAGAGAGAGAGGTCAGTTTCGTATCTGTAAGGAGTGCGGATTGTTGTGTTTTCTCGTGATAGTTGTCAAGCTGTACATAGATAATAATAATAATAATAATAATAAAGAAAATCGGAATTATAAAACTTGGAAATATTTTTAGTTAACATCAGTGAATAATATAAATGTAAGTGAATAATTGTTATTTTTTTAAATAAAAACTTAGAATGATTTTAATAAAATACATGTTATGTTAGCAGAGAAGAACTTATTTTGTTATTTTTATACTTATTACATGGCTAAAGATGATGTAAAGCAGTAAGTCAATAGAACAAAACGTGGCATAACGTGGTGTAGAGGGGTGCTAGGGGCTGGCCTTACTGTTTTTCTGATTTATTGCTTTAAGGTACGTAAAATATATGTTTTTAATAAAATTTCATAAAATTTTAGTAAAAGTTATTATAAAACTTGATAGTTATAAAATTTATAAACAAAAAGTATTAACACTTAATAATAAATTCTTTGTTCAGAGATAATGATTGATTTATTATAGAAGTTTTAAGAAACTTTGAAATAATTTTAGTTATATTTGAATGAGTAATATAAATGTACGTGTTTAATTAAAACATAAAATGTTTTAATAAATTATACGTTATGTGTGTAAGTGAGTGTGTGTGTGTGTGTATGTGTGTGTGTGTGTGTGTGTGTGTGTGCGTGTGTGTATGTGTGTTCTAAATAATAATAACAATAGGCATGAAGTAAATAACACTAAGTATAATAATAAAAATAAAAATAAAATGTTTTAATAAATTATACGTTATATGTGTGAGTGTGAGTGTGCGTGTGTGTGTGTGTGTGTGTGTGTGTGTGTGTGTGTGTGTGTGTGTGTGTGTGTGTATGTGTTCTAAATAATAACAACAATATATGAAGTAAAATAACACTAAGTATAAAAAAAATAAAATATTAAAAATTATAAAATAATAAAAAATAAAAAAATAAAAAGAATAAAAATAATAATATAAAAATAAATAATAATAAAAATAAAATAAAAATAAAAAAACATAAATGTTAATAAATATATGTTAAAACAGTAAAACAAATAGGGATTAAACAATTAAAACATAGGGGTTAAAACAATGCATATAGGGGTTAAAAACAATAAAACAAATTCACTTTTAATGCATAGGTCCTTAAAATAGTAAAACAAAAGCATACTAATCCCCTTGTTGCTAGGTCACACCTCTATTGATTTACTGATTTAAGGTATGTAATGTTAATAAATATATGAGTTAAAGCAGTGAAACATATGAGTTAAAGCAGTAAAACATGAGTTAAAGCAGTAAAACATGAGTTAAAGCAGTAAAACATATGAGTTAAACAGTAAGAAAAACATGAGTTAAAGCAGTAAAACATATGAATTAAAGCAGTAAAACACGAGTTAAAGCAGTAAAACATATGAGTTAAAGCAGTAAAACATGAGTTAAAGCAGTAAAACATGAGTTAAAGCAGTAAAGCAGTAAAACAAAAGCATACTAATCCTTTGTTGCTAGGTAACACCTCTATTGATTTACTGATTTACTGCTTTAAGGTATGTAATGTTAATAAATATATGAGTTAAAGCAGTAAAACATATGAGTTCAGACATTACACCTTTGCATGTACCGCTCATTAAAACATGAGTTAAAGCAGTAAAAGCTGTAAACAAAAAAGCATCACTAAGCTGTTTGTGGTAGCACCTATTGATTTACTTGCTGATTTACCACTTAAGGTATGCAAAATGTTAATAAATATGAGTTAAACAGTAAAACATATGAGTTAAAGCAGTAAAACATGAGTTAAAGCAGTAAAGCAGTAAAACAAAAGCATACTAATCCCTTAGGTGTTAGGTAACACCTCTATTGATTTACTGATTTACTGTTTTAGTTTAATTATTAATATTAATATTTTTAATAAAATTTCA
>JABUQX010013453.1:17500-22145 GCA_015478945.1 Trachelipus rathkii
AATGTACATTAAAGCTTTGTCAACAACGACCAATGAGAGATTCAGCGATTCAAAAATAAAGTTTAAAAAGTGAGTTTTCATGCTCGTTGCTTCAGCTGACAGTGATAATTAATCCATAACATATATTCATATATTTTCGACTGGACCCTTAGCAGCGAGGTGGTTCCAATACATGCATAAATTATTATATATAGAAGAAAGACAATATGCATGGCAATACTTGTGCCTTTGAAGCATTTAATAACCATCAAATGAAGTAATGCTGTATTTTTCATTTATTGTCAATTGGTATTCATAACCTGAACAAATTACACCGCACACATTGCATTGACGTATTTGCCTTACAAGAACTAACTGATAAGAGGGTCCTTACGACAGAAGACTTATATCTATACTACTTATACTACTCTACTACTACACATAGAATAAGACGTTACTATTTGAGTGGATAATAATTTTATACTGATTTCTTGCATTAACAAAAGATATTATTCACTCAATCTATATAATAGTAATTAGTCTGATTATAGCAATTGAATTGGTATTGGGGCGGGTAAAAAGAGCCTAAAAGGGTTATTACTTTTTACTTGAACTTATATCTAATGTGAAGTTCTATAAGGCCTTCTGCTCGCAAGGAGTACTACTCCAAGTTTTTTTCCGGTGACATTGATAAGCTTATACCTTACTCCCAAGTAACCTTGGGAAAGAGAGGTAGCTAAAAGTAAGAAGCAAAGAATATATATTAATATTATCTCATTATATATTATATCATATATAATATATATATTAAAAAAATTAATTTTAAGAAAAACTATACATTAATATCATATCTACCTATCTATCTATATATTATATCTATATATATAATCTGTCTATATATTTATAAATATATAGTCTATTAATTATATATATATATATATAATATATATATACTATATAATATAATATTATTTAATATATAATACTTATATATATCTATATATATATACCTCATTTTTTCATATATATATCTCCATGTATTTATCGATATATTTTATATATACTTATATATTCATTTATATCATACTACTATATATGATATGTATGTAATGTTGTATGAGTAATGTATGCTGTGTTGTGTGTGTGTGGGTGTGTGTGTGTGTGTGTGTGTGTGTGTGTGTGTGTGTGTTCCTTCCATTCATCAATGCACCTCCCAGCAACTATGACACTATTTACACTTCACTTCCCACCGCAATAAACAAATGCAAAAGCATCAAACCGAATGTCTGTTTTGTCTCTCTACCTTAATGCCCGTGCGATAGTGGCCTCTTTCCCTCCAGACTCCGATTTGGGCATAATAATATATGGTACGGTTGGGACGGTTTCATCTTCTCATGTCATTCTTGGGAGCCATTGGCTACATTATGAGTGGAAGTGGGCTGCAAAAGCTATTCTGAGTTGCTTACGCGCAAGTATCAACAGAAAAAATGATGGCTGGTCGTGCTTATTCAAGTTCAGTTCGTGCACATATCCATTGCAATTTGACTCTCGCACATGTCATCCTCACAAGAATGAGTGACAATGAGAGTACAGATCAGCACCTTGAAGAGGCGTCTGCCTCAGCAAGACCCTTGGAAGCCCTTGATCATGAAACTTTGAAGCAGATGTTTGCACAGAAACTTGAATAGCTGGAGCTAAATGGTCCCACTGCCAAGTTATGGATTCTCTACTTCGACATGACTACTCTGATGAAGCAATTCATCCAGGCTGAGAGGAATGGCGACTGGGAACTGCACCTCACCACTGTTAAGAAAATTCTACCCTATTTTCATGCCAGTGGGCATTTTCTGTATGCTAAATCTTGCGCAGCTTATTTTCAAGACATGATGGGCTTTGAAAGAAAATAGCCAAGAGACTATAGAAAGGTTTGCGGTCAATTGTGGGTTTACTATCAGGAGGTCTGATAAGTTTTGGTAGTGGGTATAGTCCAAACATCGAACTGATTAGACAGCAACTAATTGCGCTCGGTTGCATAAGTTCGGAGGATTCAGTCATCGGTCGCGGCATTTTCCGACATCCCCACCCCCTCCCCGCGCGTGGCTTTTGAGTAGATTGATTCTGATATGTAAACTGTTTACTACCGTGACCCAAGCAGGTTGAAGAGATTTGTGGGTAATCACTCACTACGTCTGAGCAATCACTGCTGCAATTTGCGGAGGGATTGCTAGAGTGCAAGATTCGTCAGCAGAAATAAAAGTTTATTGAGAGGTTTCAATTCTTATGATCCTTTCTCTGTTACTTATTTTGTCTATGTCCATCAGCATCAACAGGAATCGTCTGAAGATGATTCATCAACTGCAGCAGCATTTAGAATTTGGCAATTCCCTCAATGATACACCAATTACCTGGTTGTTCAACTTTGACATACATCAAGTTTGTCCGAAAAAAAGAGTAATGAGTATACAAGGATTCAAATCTAAGGTGACCATTGATGGGGAGGATGTACCAGTGAACCCTGAAACCATATTCCACCGGATAGCACTCCTCAAGAAATCCGATGAACAGCTTAAAGAATTCTTCCATTATGAGCTGGCACCCTATCCCCTCTCTCTGTTCGATGCAGTTGGAATGAGGAAGACTCCCAAGTCAGTGCTATATGACTTGTTCACACCACTGAATGAGGTATACCTGGAAGGAGCAGCTTTTGTCATCGATGGTGGATTTCTTCTCCACCGGGTTGTGTGGAAGAATGGTGAAACATTCCAATTAATCCTAACCAAATACGTTGACTACCTAAGAAGACACTACAACCAAAGTGCGACAAGTGTGGTATTTGATGGCTACCCAGAAGACCTGCCCACCAAAAGCATCAAATCGGCTGAGCGGCTCCGCCGAAGCAAAAGACACACGACTCCTGAGGTCATCTTTACCGAGTTAATGGTGGTGACCATGACTCAGGAGCAATTCCTTTCCAACGACAGAAATAAAGCGCGTCTCATTAGCTTCCTTACTGAGAGGCTTGAAGGTGAAGGCTTCTCAGTAAAGCAAGCTAATGAAGACGCAGACCACCTGATTGTTGCCACGGCCCTTGAGGTATCACAGGAGCATGAGAAGGTTGTGGTAGTTGGTGAGGATACGGACCTTCTCATCATGCTCAATGCCCTAGCCACACCATCAGCAAACATATATTTCTCAAAACCTGGAAGAGGTACAACCCCATCAAAAGTATTTGGTCCCAACAGCTTCAAACTGGCAGACAACATCAGAAGGCCACTTATATTTCTCCACGCCATAAGTGGATGTGACACAACTTCAGCACTCTTCAACCAGGGCAAGAAGAAGGTGGTCAAGCTGTTGGTCGAAAATAAATGTCTTCTAGAAGAAATCAAACCTTTCTTCGAGCATGACAATGAAGCTGAAGCTATTGCCGAAGCTGGCCTACGATTTTTAACAACCCTCTACGGAGGTGAGGCAGGAGATACTTTAGATAAATTGCCGACTTTGCACCATGTTTTACCACAACCTGAAATGAAATAGAAATTCAAGCCTGGCATCCTACCAACTACACATCGCGACTAGCGGCCTAAAAATTGCTTGAAGAAGCTACGCGTACTTAAGTACAACATGTGGTAGGACTCATGTATGGATCCGCCCTCTGGGATGGCGGTCCTCTAAGCTTGGTCCTTCAACCACTTACTATTCCACGGATACAGTTCCCAGCTCTCTTCTCATACTACATATTCTCTTTTGCAAATGTCTTAACATAGTCAGGCTTGTGCTAGGTTGGGTTGCTGGGTAGTCGGAAGGGGCTGGTGATTAGTGCTCATTTGGTTTGGTCTACTGGCAAGGCGGACTATGTCATTACTCCCTTCCAACGCAGATAACATTGACGAACGTAGATCTTGACGAAAGCACATACGGAAATGCTATATGCAGAGTGACAATTAACAGAATTTGAGGTCAGTCTCCGAGTGATGGGGGCGAACGGACTCCGAATCGGAATTTACAGCTTTGAGGAGCCGAAGCAAAGCAAATCGGACGTCTGTGAATTTGTTGTACCTACATGTTTTCTCACCTTTTGCATCTTCAATTCCTTAACTACAATTGTTTCCTTATAATTGAAATATATTCATCACTATATTAAATATATAATTAATATAATAATTTAATAAATATAATAATAATAATATTAATATAATATATATATATATCCACTCATAAATCATGATGAACTAATAAATAATGATATAATACGCCATAATCATAATACAGACTCGTCAGATAATATATAATAATAATAGATTGAATACTGGATAGTACGATATGACAGATATAATAATAAATTGATTTCAAGAATTGTGTTTCTTATCCTTTAAGGTTGAGCTGTACGGAAACTGGTGGTCCAAATAATTCACTTTTGGTCTCATCGAAAGCATAATTTATTCCTCTATAAAGTTTGTAGGACAAATTTATTGATAGATGGGTTAGTTTAGATGATATTACCAAAAACCATAAGTTAAAACGAAAGTTTTTCATAAATATGTAAAATTTTTCCAACTTTGATGAGCACTAGTATGGGAACGGGTGGTCCAAAAAATATGCGCATGGTCTCATTCAATGCAGAATGACATGGTCCTATTAAAAGTTGTAGGGCATGGTTTCGATA
>JABUQX010013454.1:0-5000 GCA_015478945.1 Trachelipus rathkii
TTGGACAAACCATTCACATAAGAAGGAGATATAGAGATTTTATCAGCTGGAAGATGACGGTGGGGGTGCGTGTGTGCTCTGCGGACATTGGTGACAGTTAAGGAGATAAGGAAAGAAAGCATTTCTGGAATTTATAGTTGTCGATAGATTTTGTGATAGAAGAAACTGAAATAAAAGTGAGAAGAATAAAAAAAAAGAAAATATTTATATATTATATATATATATTTTTTTTTTTTGAAATTTAATGGCAAGTATGCCTATGTATATATATATATTACTATATTATATTATATATTATTATAGTATATATATTATAATAGTATATATATATACTATATATATATATATATATATATATAATATAGTATATAATATAATATTATATATATAGTAATATATATATATATATATATATATGATATTAATATATATATATACTATATAGTATATATATATACTATATATATATAGTAGTGAATTAGTATTATATTATTAGGCTATTAGTTAGTGTGTTATTGCAGCGGGCTGGTGTATGTGCTTTGGTCTAGTGATGTGTTCGGAGTATGTTAGAAGGGTAGAGTGGTAGTGGTAGCGTGTGGGTGTTAGTTATTGTTGCAGTGGTAGTTGATGTTTGTGGGGTATGAGGTATTGCTGGATGGTTAGTAGTAGTTGGGTATTGGTGGTATGCGTAGCGGGCAGGGTATGTGGTTGGGTTCGATTAATGAGTAGATGAGTGCGTTGGTTAGTTGATAGGTAGGTGTAGTAGTGAGTTGAGTATTTTGCGTGTGTGATGGTTTAGTGGGTGTGGGGGTATGGAGCGTAGTGTGTTATAGGAGTATGTTTGAGGTGGTGTTTAGTGTGAGATCATGATGGGGGTGTGATATCTTGGAGTGGGGGGGTGCGATGGATGTAACGTGCGGTTGGATAGTACTGGTGTTGCGGTTTGAAGATTTATTCTCGGTCGGTTGATGACACGAGTGAGTTGTGGAAGATTTGTGGTTGGATGTGTAGTCTGTGGGTGGTAGTGTGGATTGTGTGGTGTGTTTGGTGTGTGTGGTGCAGGTATGGATCAGATTGTGTAGTGTATGTTGGGTGGAGTCTGGATTGCGACGAATCGCATGTGGGCGCGTGTACCTGTTGTGTGTTGGTGTGGCGCGCACGTTGTTTAGTAGAGTCTGGGTCGGGCTGGGTCGGAGAATGTGTGAGGGATGGTGTGGCGGGCGCTGTGTGTCTCAGTGTGTTGTGGTGTGTGTTGTTGGGTGTTCTGGCGTGGTTCGTGGTTGTGTGTGTGCGGGTGATGCCGGGGTGTTGCGGCTGGCGGGGGAGGAGGCTGTTCGCAGTTTGGGGTTGCGGATGGGTATGTTTGGTGGAGTAAGAGCAGGCGGGGTGTGGACGTAGAAGTGGATGTGTAGTGGGTGTGTTGAGGACGATGATGATGAGTGTGCGGTGGATGATAGCTTTGTGCCACGCGACACTCTTGGGGTGGTGTGGGTCGGGTGCTAGAAGGAGATGGTGCGGAGAAAGATGGGCGGCTAAGTAGCGATTGTCTTTTTGATGAGTCGCTGAAGTAAAGCACTCGCGTTATGGGTGGTCAGCTTCTGTTCGCATGGGCGGTAATGCATCAGGTTTCTTGCAGAGTGGCGGTGAAGTTTGATAGGCCCCCAAGTTACAGTGTGCACGGAAGAACTTGATTAATCATCTTTTAGTCTTTATTTTATGTTAGTTTGTACAGGTATTCAGTATGACGTTTGTACAAGATAGATGAAGTTTTCGGTTATGTATTATTGTGATTATGTGTATTGATAGATTATGTGAGTTTTTATTATGTACTGATTATTATTTTTGATTATTTTGTTAATTATTTTTAACGCCAGAGAGAGATAAGTGACATCGTGTGTGCACGACATTCAGGTTGTCCCTTTCTGACACGAGTAATGTGATTAAATAGATTAGAAAAAGAGGTGGTACAGGAGGTGGGTTTTGTAAAATAATATTATGATTGTGAATAGAGTTGTGTCAGAGTAAATAATATAATCATAGTGGAATTAATCAATAAAGAATAATAATAATATATTATTATTATTGTATTATTTATTATTATTGTAATTATTTGTTAGTTATTTATTAGTGTATTATCGATATTTGGATCTTATTGATTATGTGTGAAAGAATGTGATGCTGGAGTATTTAATGCATTTTTGTTTTCCATTTGGCGAGTGTTTATTTTGTGAAAGTATAATAAAATATTTACTTAACTCGTTGACACTTGTACATTAGCATGTTGTACTGTGTATTTCGCTATTGGTACTATTCCCGTATTTGTGTTAAACTATCTGGTTTGTGAGAACTTAGGTTTGGTTCGATGTAACGGCCTATCCACCAGATTTGAGCGTAGTCCCTAACACTACTCGGATAGGCAGAATAAGTAGTAGAAAGAACATGGACGCAAGGTTGAAAGAAAGCTCCCCCCCCCTTTTAGCAGTCTCCTTTAATACGCGGCTTAAATTTGAAACTCCCTTCGCAGTGCTAGAAAATATCCACGCCAGGGTTGTTCACGAGACCTGGCGACGAACAGTTCAGTGCTGTTGGTATCGTCGTCTATGTGGGGTCATGTCGCGCTGGGCAACAGCGCTGCATCTATTCACGGGCGTTCCTGTTAGTGTCACCTTTGCTTCTCAACCTCTACAAACGCGCGAGTTCGTTTGCGCGTCGGTGTCATGGTGTTTGGCGACATTTGTCCTTATTGAATCTAGACTGTGAGCCACGCATGCTTCTGCTTCTTCGTGTCCCACCCCGCGATGCGATTCCCGCAGCACACTCAGCACTATACATCCGCTTAACAACGACTATCACCCATCCTCTCTATATGACAAACCATCTCAATGTACTCTCGTTTAATCTCTCATTTACGCCTTTCTTCACATCACACAATTCTAATGCGTTCATTCTTCATTTTAAATCAATTCTTCTCATACGCTCAACACGCCTATAAGATTGTGCCATGCTGAACACTTGTGCCTACATAAAAAAGATCTATAGCCTGCTTGTTCGAGGGACATTTTTATCTACTATACATTTAACACAAGGTAACAACAATACCCTCATGGCAAAACCCTAAGCGTACTCAAGACTTAGCTCCCCTTAACGTCCATCAAGTATTTAATTGCGCCAACCACCTTCCTACCATTCACAATTTTCTTACTATCTGCATCATCCGTTCCCTCTTCATCCAACATATATCTAAAATATTTAAACTCGGATACTTGCTCCAGTTGCTGTCACCATCTAACATGACTTCACACCGCGGGACTCTCCTGCAGCTTACAATCCATAACCTTACTTTATCTAGCATTCACTTTGCAAACCCGCCTACTTTTATCACAGCCTGCGCAAACCCTTCTAAATAAACCTTCAACTCTCTTGCAGATTCGTACACAAAACTAAATCATCCACATACAATAAGTAGGGCACTCTCTTCCATTCTCCATCATTCTAACATCTTTCCCTGCCACCCCTACCTCTAATTCTTTCATAACCCCATCCAAATACAAATTAAATAACCAAGGAGAAATAACACGCATTCCTGCCTTTCACTGCCGCTTTATATTAAAGCGCAATCACTTCCATCTTTAATTTTATTCTTGCACATGCTTCACTATCGACCTCGTCATAGCTTTTTGATTCCATACAGAAGTCTACCACCACCAGCATATATTACCCACACCCTGCCACAGAGCTCCCCTATTAAACCTGTCATACGCCTGTTGCAAGTCTATAAAACCCGAATACAATTTATTCTCTCATTTTCTCAATTTGTTTTAATATAAAAATTTGATCCACACATCATCTACCGCTTCTAAATGCACCATGTTTACCAATTTGTCCTTCAGTCACTCTACATACTCTTTCGACCAAAATACAGCATATATCTTCCCTATAACACTCGATAAAGTATTTCCCTATAGTTCCTACAGTTTCCCCATGTTCCTTACCCTTTTATAAGGGTACTATTACTGCTCTCCAATCTCGGAACTATGTCTTCCACAAACCCTTCGTTACACAACTTCCAAATTCATTCAATCGCTATCTCGTCTCCGTTCTTAATAATTTCACCAGTAATTCCATCTATGCCTGCAGATTTACCATTCTTTAACTTTTTCACATTAACCATTACCTCTACTAATTACTTCATCCCAAAATACCTACTTGTTGCACCTTCAAACCTACACACATTCACTATCATTACTTCCAATGTTATGGAGATTTTCTAAGTGTTCCCTCCACACTCTTCTCACATTCACATCAGTTACGAAAGCACAATCCCTATTCATTATGTTATACAGATTCCCCTCGCTCTCATTCTTAACCTTTCGCGCTTCCTTCCAGAAAAGCTTCCTATTTCCTTGTAAGTATGTTAGTCTCCGTTCATCTTCCTTCCAAACCAAACAGTTCATTTACATAATTTTTTATCTAACGTGTGCAATTTTTATTCCCTTTTTCCCCCATATATTTCTAAACATCTTTTGAAAGCTTCATCAATAGCTTTTTTTAGTACATTCAACCACGCCTCCGTTTTACTTTTAATCGCTTACACCACCTCTTTATTCCACCACTCACTTTTAATATTCTTACTTCCTATTTTAGCACAACCACATATTTCTCTTGTACTACTAACAAATACTTCCTTTATTTGCTTCCAGATTTGTTCAGTTCCATTTTGCTCGCATTCAACTGATTTATTTGCAAGCGCTCTTAAATACTTTTCCTTATTACCTTGTTCGCCAACTTCTCACTTTTAATTCTCCCACTTTCTTCCTTATCGCCTTTCTCTTCATCCAAACCCCCACTTAATCTTGCATAAAACAACATAATGATTCGATAATACCATCCCTAACCTCGTCGCTGATTTAACATCCATCACATACTTTAACATCAAAACAATATCAATCATACTTTTCTCTTCGGTACCATCACTACCTTCTTCAAAAACTTTAGTATAT
>JABUQX010013454.1:10000-12500 GCA_015478945.1 Trachelipus rathkii
ACGAGACAGGTTTTTTTCAATATTAATGCCTTGTAAGGAAAGGTAAAAGAATTAATCCAATTAACGTAAAATTTCTTCTCAATGCTCTGCTTTGCTTCTTCAAAAAGCAGTTCACCTTGTTTCTTTATACTACTTTCAGTTTTATCTTCTGTTTTAATTCTAAAGCATTTTTTATTCATTTCGGAATTTGAGGGTGAATTTAAAGCATAGCCAAATTTATGAAGAGTTACGTAAGGTCCCTTTTCATCTTCTCCGCTTATAACTTGTAATGGTTTTATAATATGAGGTTGATTTAAGCCTACTAAAATTCCAATTTCTTCATCAATGAAATTAAATGGTAAACTCTTACAAAATTCAAGATTTTCGATATCTCTAGGATTAGGTGAATCATTTCTTTCGAAAAGCCATTCTCCTTTTCTGCAATATGTTACAGGTATTATTGCCTTTCGTTTTCATCTAAATGGGAAATTTCAAGGTTGTTAACAACTATAGTTTTTAATGGTACATTTTTATGGTGCATGGTCGTCATGAAAACGTCTATTGATTTTCCTTTTAAATTTAGTTTTTTAAACAGATTTTCACTCATGTATACATCAGTACAGTATGGATCCATTCCTAAATATGTGAATACTGTTGTATTACTACCTAAAACCTTCACCTTAACAGGAACAGCAGGATGTATAACTCTTTCTTTGTTGCCAACATAAGCAACTGTTTGGTTTGTGTTCTTTTCGTAGTCATTTTTTTCCGTTTCAGCAACATCTTCTGATTGATTGTTATTTACAATTTTTACGTCTCTTCTTTCATTGGACGGAGTTTCAACCTTAGATTGTTTTTTAATTTCAATAGTTTCTTTGTGCATAACAGTTGCATGATTTTTGTTGCAAACACTACATTTAATTTCTTTATTACAATTTTTGCTTGTATGAAAGGGAATCAAACACTTAAAGCAAAGTTTCTTATCACGAATAAATTTTATTTTGTCATCATATGACCTTCCTTTAAAGAAATAACAGTTATGTATGTTGTGATTTGATTTCTTGCAAACTATGCATTGCACATTTTTGGGATCAGTTTTTTCGGTTGTTGTAAAAAATACTTTTTTACTTTCACTGGAAGCCTTCTTTGGTATCCTTTCTTCTTTTATTTCTGTTATGTTGCCATATAATGGCAAATTCAATAAATCGGATTGTTGACGAACAAACTCTGCAAGATCATTAAAATTTTCCATTCGTTTTTCTTTCTGAATTTGCTGAATTCTTTTTCTCCAACTATCTCTCATTTTATAAGGCAATTTCATTATAATCTTGTAAATTTCATTAGGACTATTGAGCTGATTTAATGGTGATAGATCATCAATCATGTTATTGCAACTCATCAGAAAAATAGAAAATTCTCGTATTGCTTTAGCGTCCTCATTTTTTATTGTTTTCCAATCATTTAGTTTATCAATATAAGAACCGGCCACTTTCCTTTCGTTACCAAATTCTTCATTCAAAATGTCAAGGGCTTTCTTGTACCCAGTCTTTGCATCTTTACTTCTACAGCTCTTAACAAGTTGCAAAGGAAGCCCTGTTGTATATTTTTGTAGGTAATGCAGTTTATCAGTATCCTCTTCACAATGATCTGCAATCATTGATTTAAAATCTTGGATAAAAGCATGAAATTGCGTTGGGTCTGTACCATCAAATATCTGCGGTTCATGTTTGGGTAAAATAGCTTTTACTTGGTTTCTTGCAACGGCACTCATAATCTCTTGTTGTTGTGACATTATACTAATAAAGTTATTTGTACTTTCATTAGGGGTTATTTTAGAGGTTTGATATAAATTATCCTTATCATTAGTTTTACAATTACCAAAATTAGTCTTACCCATAAATTCAGGATTAGGTTTGAATTTTTCCACATCTTCAGAATCTTTCTTTTTATGACGAAAACTTTTCGCGCTATGTTGTGACGATTGCTCTTCAAACTCAGTCAGTAGTTGTTTCATATGTTGTTCATAACTATCTTGTCTTTTAATTTCAATTTCTTTAAGTTTATTTTCATACATTATTTTTTGTTCCTCTTGAATACGTTCTTCTTGCCTTTTCTTGTGTTGTTCTTCAACTAATTGTTGAGCTTTTATCATTTCTTTTTCAAAACGTTCGTTTTCTGACCTTTGTTATTTCTTTTTGTTGTGCTTCAATCTTTTGCTTTAAATATAGCGCTTCTTCATCTGCTTTTCGCTGTGCTTGTGCTTTCAATAAATCTAATTTTATAGCAGACACGCGACTACGACTTGAACTTGACCGTTTACTTACTAATGAATTGACACATATATTCGAAGCACTATCGCCTATATGTAATTCTTCATTTTGTTTTTTGTTGCACAACCAGTTGTTAACTTCATGTATAAACATTTTAGTTTCTTCGTAGTGTTTCTTGTACCATAAATTGAACTGTTCGATTTCGGAATCATTTTTATTTTCACTACTATAAATATTTTCACTTTCTTCTA
>JABUQX010013454.1:30000-38345 GCA_015478945.1 Trachelipus rathkii
ATACATGTTTAAAATTTCAAAGCATATTTGTTTACTATTGACCTAATATCACTATTTTACGGAATGTTCCTCAAGAACATGACTTTGGATTTGTGAAAGAATATTTGCATAAATTATAAATTAATTTTCAGTCTACTTTGGACATAGTAAAAAAATTTATAAATTGCATTTCTTGATCATCGTGTATTTGTGTTTATGAAGATATTTTAAGCAGCCAGGGTTGGGTTCCATTATCCCCATACTTAGCTATTTTTTCATGAACTGCTTTTGAAGTAGATAATGACCACAAGGTTACGTTAATAATTTCAACATAACCTGGTTGCGATATGTTGATGACATTTTCGCTGTTTGGGACAGTAATATATCCCCTGAACATTTACTTGATTTAATAAATAACTTTGTTCCTACTATTAAATTCACTGTTGAAAAACCACAAAATAACAGCTTATCTTTCCTAGATGTGTTAGTAATGGTTTCAAATGCTCTAGAATTTAATGTATACCGTAAAGATACCCTTGTAAACTCGTATGTTTATCGGTTCACTCCTCATATGTTAAGAAAGGAATTGTTATTGGGCAATTCTTGCGTGCTTTAAAAATATGCAGTCCTCATTTCCTAGATAATGAGATAAGTTATATAAAAAAGATTTTTCTTTCTTAAAATATCCTGACTATATAATCAAAAAAGCATTAAAGGAGGCTAAAAGAAAATTTTATGGCTTTAAAGAAAAGGAACCTCAATATGAAAAATTTGTTGGTATATCCGGGTAATCTGAACGGTGATAATATTATAAAAAAAATATATTCCAAAAAATTGTAAATCTAGTCCAAACTGTTCCTTGTACTTTGAAAAAATTTATGAAGCCGGTTTTGAAAGAGAAAATGAGAATATGATGGGGGTATATAAGATAAAATGTGGTAACTGTAGCAAAATATAAGTAGGAGAGACAGCAGAATTAAATAGAAGAAATATCAGCATTCTTATAGTCTAAAAATAGATACCAGAATTGGGCTCTCACAAATCATAGAAGAATGGAAGATTATTTCATAAAAATATAAAGAACGTTTCTCTAATTACTTCTATTAAAGACAACTGCAAAAGAAAATTATTAGTCATTTATTATCAATAATACCGGAAATGTGAATAGTAACAAGGGAACATTTTGTTTAGATTCTATGGCAAATAATATATTAATAGACATTTATTCATTTAAAAAGGCACTTTTAACTACTTTTAATTGATTTTCGACATGTTGCCAGATTTATGTTTCTCTGTAGGATTTGGTTTCAATTTTTCTTTTACTTTCTCCCTTACTTCACATGAATGAGGATGTCTGGTTATGACATCGTAAGCTTGTGAATTTTAATTAGGTCTATTAATATTTATTTTTCTTGTGCTGTGTTTTTTAACTTATGTAATAACGTTTTATTTCATTCATTTTTTATTGCATATAGATTAGATCTTTAACTTTTATCGTTTATGTGAGTTAACTTCGGATTAAAAAATTTGCGTAAATATTTAGTTTCGGTTTAAGGTACTACTAATTATATAGTATATATATATATATATAGTATATATAATATATATATATAATATATATATATATATATAATATATATATATATATATATATATATATATATATATATATATTTATATATATTAGTGCATGACGATTAATCGTCTATTCGTCATCGTCATCGCCACAAATACGCATATCATTTTCAATCGTCAATCGTTTCATCGTCATCGCAATTTTCCGCCGATTATTTTGCGATTAAGTGAAAAATATAGAATTTTGCGATAATATAAAAAACTCATTATATATATATATATATATAATATATAATATAGTATATATATATATATAATTTAATATAATATTATATTAATATATATAATATTATATATATATATTATATATATATATATAATATATATATAATATACACAGGATAATATATAATTATAATATATATATTATACAGTATATATATACTAGCTATATATATATATTATAGTATATATATATAAATATTATACTATATATATATATATAGTATATATATAATATATATATATATATATATTACCTCCATTTCATTATGGTATGTATGACATTCCAGTGCTATGGTTGGCCTTTCTGTTCTGCGTTCATATCCACACTTATCCTCCAGACAACATCTTAGAGACACCATCTTTAATCCACATATCATTACAATATATTTATCCAACCACCCCTCTTCATAGAACAAATTCTTACAGACCAATTCCCTATCCCTGTCAATCCCTATGTGATGGGAGGCAGAAAAAATTGCGACATCGTAATGTCCTGCCGCTATAGTAAAAGGGCAACAAGTGAATGGTGGTAGTTGGAGTTGGCTGCCCGACTATCACTTATCTATATTGCCAGAATGCTAATGGCATGCTCAGAGGCAGAGAAGGTTCGTGATCGCCGTAAGCGGCGTTCTACTTTCTGGCGAAAAATGCTATAAATCTAATGGATTACATGGAGAATGTCAGAGGTGAGAAGAGAGTGAGCATGGAATGTATTTAGAAGGCAACATCTTGATGCTAGCTAGTGAACTAAACAAAGATGAAGAAACTTTGACAAATGCAGTGCGTGTGTGTGAATTGTTGGTGTGGAAAAGAATGAGAAGGGATAGAAGAATTGCCAATTCTGGATGAGTGACTTGTATTAGAGCAGCTATGTGTTAATTTTGTTCGTGTTGAAGTGCTAAATTCTTATAGCTTAAATTTAAGTTTTGAATGAGGTAAAAGTATGTGTGGTTGCGACAATAATGGTCCATCTGAGGGTAATGTGAAGAGAGTGCGATTCTTGGATATTCTGAATGATGTTTTGGATGGAAGTGAGTAGGGATTTAGTTCATTTGACACATATCTGCCCACCTTTAAGGATTTTTTTTTTACAGTTGTCACCACCATCACGGGCCGAAGCCCTATTCAAGGAGGAGGGGGTGTTCTGTAGTACGCTCAAAAGTTCACCCTTTAGCGCAAATTACGCAGTCTATGAACACAGGAGCAGGCTTTAAAGTGAGGAAGATTAAACATTCAACAGGACAGTAAGCAAGAGTGACGAGAATTCCACCAAGAAAGATGTGCGCGGAAGAAAGAATGAAGCCACCACAAAGATTACAGCACTCCTTTGCTACGATGAGCCGTCAGTAAAGGTGATGGTACCGCCAAATGAAAATTTCCCTCAACATTTCCGCTGAGAGTGCCTATATAGAATAGAGATAAAGCCACCAACAGAAACAACTTTATGAAGCTTTTGGCCTTTGAATCGACCCTATTCCAAAGCCGGAGTGAAAACAGAGCCCCGACCCCCGTTATGAAGAGCAATACTCATTAACAAGGGCGGATGCACACCCTTGTATAATAGCTGGCAGCATCTGAGAAGAGAAAAAAAAAAAAAAGTCTCGCAGTTCTAAACAGAACTCCCAGTTCTTGAGCGCCCTAACAAACCCTTGGTGACATAAGGTTTCCAGACAGTTTTTTGTGTTTATTTAAGCCAAGGATATTATAGTTGTCAAACAGAGAGACGATGGGAACTGTTAAAGAGATAGCAAAGATTTGAATGCGTTTTTAAGAGCGAGATTTGCAGAATTGGGGTTTTAACAGATTGAATTTACACAAGGGTGACGACGACACCATACCGGAATTTCTATCAGAATCAGCGAGAATTATGAATAGGAAAGAATTTAAGACGAAGGCAATTCTTAAAGCTAAAAGAGAAGCAGGAACTGAAATGAGTGTAAAGAATGAAGAGTCGAGTCATCCCGTATATAGCGGATAGAGTTACATGTGCAGGTGAGAAGATCATAATGAAAGGTTGGGAATAAAGTAGTAGATAAGACAGAACCTTGAGGAACACCACTATGACAGCAAAAAGAAGAAGTCGCCCCATCCAAAACAGGCCGATATTTAGAGATTGAAAGAAAGAGCTAGACATAATTAGCAAAGACAAAGGAAGGAAAACCCCGAAAGGGGGGGTGCTTTGGAAGAGCAGTGAGCGTATGCCATACTCGGTCAAATGCTTTGATATGTCAAGCGCCACACGCAAGTCTCCTGTAGTTTTCCTAAGAGCTGGAAAACCATTAAATCGGTTAGATAGGAAACTATATCGCCAGAAGAACTCGGAGAGCTGAAAGCCGTACGGCTATCGGAAAGAAGGGAATGAATTTCCAGATAATCTAAGAAGGTGAGAGTGAGAAGAGGCTTTCAAAGATGCTAGATAGGAATACAGTGAGAGCATTAGCGTGATAGTTGAGGAAGGAATCAGAGCGGCTTCCTTTTTTCGCAATAGGTTGGACATGTGCAGCTTGCAACACTGAAGGAAAGTGCTAGTATTGAAATATAGGGAGTATAGGTGAACGAGGGGCGGGATAGCGGAAGCACACTACCCTCAAAAACTTGGAGGCAATGCCAACTGGGCGCCAACGTTCGCTACCTTCATAGATTTCAGGGCCTATGCACCCGATAATGTAATCACAGGCAAGACATAGGACACCAGAGAGGAGAAGGAGGAGAAGAGGAATGCCAGAATCGTCTAGAAGAAAATAGGAGCGAGAGATAGGCCTTTTCAGTTGGAGAAATTACAAGCAGAACCATCAGAGATTGCGGAGATTTACAGAACGTTGCTAGAGATGTTTTAGCAAGGAGGCCAGAAAGATTTGTCAGTAGGAGAACCAAGGATTTTAGCGCGCACTTTCGTTTGAAGAAAGCCCGCTTTTTTGCTCGTCGAGAGTATCGCTGAAAACGTTCTAAGCTGAATTGAAGAAATTGGCGAGAGTGATGCGAGAACGAGAATTTTTCCAACCCCGATACGCACTGTCTTCAAGCTGAGAATGGCCAGAGAACAGAGCACTAATCGAACATGTTTTGAAAGAGAAAGATTTAGTTGAAGAAAGAATGAACTTGCTAGTCCCAATCAACGATTACAGCTCCCCCCTTATCTTTTAAATATTTATACATCCATCGTTATTCCTAACTGAGGTACCCAATTTGCTATCATCTGCAAACTTGGAACCTTACATTTAAGTCCCTGTCTAAATTATTTTAAACATATATGCATGAACATCCACTAGACCTAAAAAATTCGTTAACGCAACCATAAACAGCTCCTCATTTCCATCTAATAAAATCCTTTTCATATTCATTAATTTTATTATTATTATTATTTTTAATATTATTTTATTATTATATTATAAATATATTATTTTATAAATATTATTATTATGTATAAATATTGATTATTATTATTATCTATTAATTATTATTATTATTATTATTATTATTATTCATTATTATTATTATTATTATTATTATTATTATATTATTATTAATTATATTATTAATTATTGTATTATATTATTATTAAAATTAAGAGACTTGAGGAATCAAAATTTTGGAATCGGGCTAAAATAATTTCGAGTAGTTTGAGTCCCCTGAAACCCCTTGTATGTTAAGTATATATATATATATATATACTTATTATAAGTATATATTTTATATAGTAATTCATATATGAGTATATAATATAATATATATATATTATATATAGTAAATATAATATAGTATATATATATACTATATCATATAATATTATATATATAAGCTCCCTCCTTTTGGTTTCCTCCTTCTCTTTGACTACTTATGTTTAGTTTTCTTTCAAATCGCTCAAATCGGCTAGTTGTTGATGGGCGATGCTTCTTCCTTTTCATATCAATAGTGGTGTTTCCTCAGGTGTTCTGTCTTATCTCCTACTTCTCAACTACTTATTCATTAATGATCTTCTCACCTGCAACTCTAACTCTATCCATCGTATGCGATTGACTCGACCCTCATTCTTCAACTCATTTCAATCTGCTCCCTCTTTTACTTCTAGAATTGCATTGTCTCAATCTTTCCGATTCTTTCTCGCTGATCTGGATAGAATTCCGGGTGGGGTCGTCTCACCCTGTGAAATTTAATTCTTTAAACCCAACTTCTACAAATCTCCCTCTCTAAGACACCTACTAACTTTCCTATCTCTTTCGAACGGTGTCTTCGCTTACTCCTGTTCGAACCAATAATACACATCCGGGCCTTTAACATAAACAAAAAAAATGTCTTGAGAACCTCACATCACAACGGTTGCTAGGGCGGCATCAAAAACTGGGAGTTCTGTTTGGAGTGCGAGACTTTTTTTCCTCTTCTCAGTTTGCGTTCAGCTATACAAGGAGCCTCATCCGCCTTGTATGGGTACTTGTCTCATATCTGGGCGCTCTGTATTACTCACCCGGCTTTTTGGACAGGGAATTCGAGTCAAAAGCCAAAGCTTATAACTTTCTGTAACTTTCCAGTTCACTTGGACCCTCTATCTTTGCGGCGCGATGTTTTTGCTTTAAAAGATGGTATAGTTACCCCCCCCCCCCCCCCCCCCCCCCCCCCCCCCCCCCCCCTCCCCACAGCGGCAAATTTTTGACTCGAGGCGAGCTTATCACCGCGCTACACCACCTTACGACGCCCTCGTAGTACAAGGGGTTCTGTGTCGCCGCATAAGTTTTTTATTGATATTGGTAACTCCAGGCTAGTTCGCTGCCTGCTTCCCTCTTTCCTGCCATCTCTGTTCTGTGGGAATTCTCTTCCATTCTGTGTTTCCTGTTGAATTTAATCTCTCTCACTTTAAAGCTGCGTCTTGCTCATCTGCGTAGTTTGTCGTTAGGTTGAATGGAATGCCTGAGGGTGCAACACCCCTTCCCTTGAATAGGGTTCCTTCCAGTGAGTGTTGGTGACCAACTGTAAAAAAAAAATATATATATATATATATATATATATATATATAATATATATATATATATATATATATATATATATTATATATATATATATATAATATATATTATACATATATCATATATATAATGTATAAATATACTATAAAAAAAAGTTTTTAAATAGATTCTGAAAATAAATAAATATTCGTCATCGTCAAAAACTGCTGTAATCGTCATCATCGTCATCGTCATCGGCAAAAATTTCATAATCGTCCCATATATTACTATATAATATTATATATATATAATACTATATATACTATATATATATACTAATATATATATATAATATATTATATATATATATATATATATATATATATATATATATATATATATATATATATATGGTAAAAAAACATACATATATATATATATATTATATTCTATATATATATATATATATGATATATATTATATAATATATATATATAATATATAATATATATATATATGATATATATATATAATTTATATATATTTATAGATTAATATACATATATATATATATATAATATAATATATATATATATATAGATAGTATTATATATATAGTAGTAATATATATATATATATAATATATATATAGATATATTATATATATATATAAATATATTTATATATATATATATATATCATATATATATATAATATATATATATATATATATATAGTATATATATATATACTTATACTATATATATATATATATAATATATATATATATATATATATATAGTATATATATATATATACTATATATAAGGTAAAACAGTACAACAGTAGTCTGTATAGTATGCAAGAACACAATGGCTTTTGTTAAGATAATTGAATCATTTTTTATTTGCAAAACACAAATAAATTTTAATGAAAGGAAAGTCAAATAAAATTTTATTTCCTGTTGTCAGCAATTTTTTTTCTTTTTTACATGATACCACACTCCACAGGCAAATGCCATTTTCAAAAGGCAGGAGCAAAAAAAAATAAATAAAAAAATAAATAAAAAAAAAAATTACATTAAGAAAAAAAATAAAATTAAAGGAAAAGTAAAACCCACCCTAGTCCCATTGCCTAACGCACATTCCCTCATGGGCTCAGACCGCGGACTTAAAATCAGAGGAAGATTGATATGCGGGGAAGAATAAAAAAGCAGGCAAGGAGTCTCCACCAACAAGATATGGCTGAAAGAAGGAGGTACCACAATGAGTATCCAGTTGAGTCTACGAAGTATTCACACAATTTTCGATGAGAGACAAGGCAAAAACTTTTCTATGTATTACGATTGCGACGCGTGGTGTGAGGAATGCGAGAGTCATTCTCTCGAGCACCTGCCGTTGTTAAATACCTGTAAGAAAAAAGAGGATAGGCACCGCGTCCCACGACCAGAAGAAGAGGTTCAAGAGTTCAGAAAGTATTGACAGGTTTATAAGGCCTCTTTAGGCCTTAAGCTTCAACCCTTTTGCTTATTTCCCAAAAAAAGGGGGGAGGGACTATCTTCCTTTGCTG
>JABUQX010013455.1:0-10000 GCA_015478945.1 Trachelipus rathkii
TACACAAATATTAATAAAATAGATAATCAATCTATATAATTATATATATAAATTATAAAATTAAATAATAAATAATAATTATAAAATAAATAATTAAAATTAAATAATAATAATAATAATGAAATAATAATATTATTTATAAATAATAATAATATTAATAAATATTAAATTAAATATAATAAATAATCAATTATATAAAAATTATTAATAATAATTATAATATTAATTAATTAAATAATAATATAATAATAATATATAAATTAAATAAATTAAATATATAATTAATAATTAACAATAATAATTAAATTAATATAAGTAATTAATATTTTAAATATAATAATAAAAATAAATAATATATAATAATATATAAATATATTAAATTAAATTTAAAATTAATTATATAAATAATAGTCAATATAATAATAATATCTTGGGTATATTATAATTAAATTTATAAATAATAATATATAATAATAATAATAATAATAATAAAATTTATCAATTATTAATAGAATAAATTGAGATTAAAATAATATAGGCATAATAAATAAAAATTAAAAGAAAGTTTACACTATAATACTAAGTAAGTCTAAATTAAACTACCATACAGCTAACCTAATGAATTGACCTGAATTTGGGTTTGTTAATGGACAAATCACTAAAACTTGTTATTAATCACTATATATTTATATATATTATATAATTGATTATGACTTAATTATATATCACATATATCATATATATATAAATAATATATATTTTAATATATATTATTTATATTATATATATATATATTAATTAATATATATATATATATATATATTATATATTATTATAATATATATATATAAAAATAAATTATAATACTAATACATATATACACTTAATATATATTATATATACCATATAATTATATTAATTATTAATATATTATTATATATATAATATATATATTATATATATTAAAATATTATAATATATATTATATTATATTTAGAAATTACTCACAAAACCTGAAGTTATTTTGAAAATTTTGTTTATCAAGATTTTGATGCTTTTGGACGATATAAGAACTTTACCTATCAAGCATGCCCTTTAAAAATATAAGTATATATTCATTTGACGAATTTAGCTTTAAATCTCTGCTACTTTATTATTTATTTGATCCTATTACCCTTTTATTTGTTGGATTAACACACTTTTATGTAAAATATATTATTTATTAGAACATTACTTTATCAATTAGAGTTATATAAAACTATTAAAATTACTATTTACACTTATAACCTTCACTAGCTTTCGCCGACTTACGTACGGCCTCTTCAGGTGATTTGCCAGGCTACTATGAATGTTGCCAGAAAAGTCTCGAAGTCAGAACTGCATCTACATTCAAAACTCAATTTTAATTAAAAATCCTGGAGATTATAAGTTGGATTACATTCAAAACTCAATATTATTGTCATCTGAATATTTCACCGATTTGAAACTTAAAAATACAAACCAACCAACAATTTCACAATCCTAATTCTTTTTCGCATTAGTAAGTTTAGTTCCCTCTTGAAAAAGGTCTGTAGTTAGCACAGACGAAAGCTCGAGTTGTAATTTTAGAGTCCCTTTCTTGTTAAGTTTTAGTTCCCTGCCCCTGCGTCTTCATACTCTCTATGTGCTGCCTTGTGTTATAATTTATCCCCACCAATTTAGTGATTACCTGTGTCCTTTATAATACTTAGACCTTATATACCATTATACCTTTTCTATTTATAAAATTAATTTTATTGTGCGGTGCACTTGTATGTGTGTTCACATATTTATAAGTGCATCAAAATATTTGAACTAGTTTGTGTTATATATATATATAATATATATATATATAATATATATATATATATATATATATATATATATATATATATATATATATATATATATATATATATATTATATATATATATATATATATATATATATATATATATATATATAATATATATATATATATATATATATATATTAATATATATATTATAATATTATTTAAATTATAAATATATTTATTATACTAATATATTAATATATTAAATATATTAATATATAAATATATATTATATTATATAATATATATTAATATTATAATATATATATATATTAATATTAATATATATATATATAATAATATATATATATATATAATACTATATATATAAATATATCATATATATATACTATATAATATTATTGTTAATATTAGTTAATGTGATAATATTATTATTTTTATAAATTAGTTTTTACCCATGTGCTCGTTAGTGTGCACTTTTTATTCAATATCTATTCTCACACTCATATTAATAAACCTATCTATAAATAACGCATAAACATATATACTATGATTTGGAGTTACCTATGTATGTATATATATATATATATTGATTGAGTTGTTAAATAGAATAAGAACATAATAAATTAGAGAATAGGTAATAGAATTAAACTTTAGAGCTTCTCTAGGGATATGAACCACCTAGCATGTTGCGTGGTGAGAGGTACAATACTGCCCGGTGCTATAATATATATATATAATACAGCTGAGTATCACATACCTCCAACCCTAAATAATGATTGGATATCAGAACAGTTATATAAAGCCAACGAGTTATACCCTAGAGTCAAGAGACACTCAACCTAGGATGTATCTACTAAGCCTGTTACCTATATATTACTATCTTCACGTTATCTTTATTAATTTTTAGGATGTTATAAATATTTCAATATACAATATTATAATCTGAGCAATTTGAATAAAGATTGATTAAGAATTATCACATTTTTTATGAGGTTGGAGGAGATGGCTCAGCTGTATATACAACCGGGCTATTATAGTAGTCTACTCACGCGTCTCATTCATGCGGTTCGCGTTTTATCAATCTCAACTGTATTGTTAATGTGCCAGTCCTCAAGATTGCGTTAGTTAACTTAAGTCATTAGTGCACAGCTCAGTCATCCTTCTTTTAAACATCATGTATACTAAGAAATAGAGAGAGCAGAGTCAGATAAGAGACCACAATGATCAATAACACAGGCTCGAAAACAGAACCAAGTCAGTCCTTACTCCACCCCCCCATCTGTACTTAATTAGTATAAGAACTCCGTCGCAATTATCAGAAAATCACCATACTCCTAGAGTTATTTAATGGTAACAATATATATATATGAGCGAACGATCCAACTAATGAGTAAGTCGTTAAGTGTAGGGGTTTCACATTAACCTCCTGACCCAGGTGTATGGTACCTAAACATACCATACAATACTTTACAATCACCCTACACAATCCTCCAATACTCCTCATATCAATGCACCTTTCTTCTCGCCATCTGAAAACTCATAATAATTTCATCTCATGCATATATTATATTCCTTTTATACTTGAACTATAAATTCACTTTATTTCATTCGTGATCTCTATACCAACCGGAGTCGGAGTATTTACCCAACACAACATCTCACCACTATACATATTACCGCTTTCACTACAAATCACGATTATCATTCATTATACTTTCACATGAATCCAAATACCATACTTCAAACATATATTCATTTATTTCTCTAATTCTACGTTATCTCCCTATTCTTTCACACACATAATATATATATATATATAATATATACAAACTCTCTAATATAATGTCAATCCTCTAATTATTATCTATATTCTTCTCCATATATATTATTAATATATATATACCTATAGCATAGCACCTATTAATTGTCCATTTATATATATATATACTAATATATATACTGAAACACAATAGAACATTTAATATCTATTACTTCTTATATCCAGACCATAGTCTCGTTACTTATATAATATAATATATATATACAATTAACACAGTATTATCAAACTATATATCCACTCATATTAGCTCAAAGATCACCTAATATGACACCTCCGTACTTAGCCTCATTTTATCAATTCAATACATAACGATTATATAATTGCATTCGTGTATACTCGAGTAACTCACTCTATTATCTCATACCTATTCATCAATAACTATTTCCATACTACACTCTGCATCATCCGTTCACCCTCTATTCACAACCACATTAACCAAAATATAATTTAAAACTCTACAGATACTTGTTCCCAGAGCTGTATCACCATTACTTAACATAACTTACACACTGAGGGCTAATAACACTCACATCATCCCACACTATAACCTTACTCTTTAATTACTATACGTTTACTTTTAGGCCCCTCCACTTTTTAACATACTCTGAGCAAATATCTCTCTATACCAATATCTTCTATCAACTTACTTCTATCAAATTCACTAACACATAGAACCTCAAATCATCTAGGCAATATTAATAGATAGGGTACTACTCTATACACTATCTCACATCTTACATTATCCACATTACTAACAACATTTCCGTGCCACCTACTATATATATATACTCGACCCTCTAATAGTACCTTTCAATTAACCCACTATACATATATAACATATATTGAATAATCAAGGAGTAACTCAATAATCAACAACCTGTCACTCAACTACCGCTATTTATAATACTTAATACTCACCAATCACCTTATTTGACTAACCATTAATATTATCTCTAACACACGCCTCACTAATCCATCATAATACATACTTTTTTGATTCCATTCAGAAGCCTTCCCACCAACACCATATTATTATCATACTAACAAACCTATGTCACATATTAGCTTTACCCTATTAACTACCTATCTAATTAACGCCTGTATTAGCAAATATCACCATAAAACTCATAAAATACTAATTTTATAATTCTTTTTCAACCTTATCAAATATTCTCTAGATACTAATATATTTGTTTCAATGTAAAGATTTGATATCGCAACACAAATTATCCCTATATATCACTTAAAACTTACCATTAAACGCACACCTTGTTCTTTACACTCAAATCAAGTCTTCAGTCATTACCGAACAGTACATCATCTTATTCGTACAGAAATTACTCACAGCATATATCTTCCCTACTAAACTCAAGAGCTAACTATTATATCATCAATATAAATTTCTATACACAGTTTCCCCTATATCTCCCTTTAACCCTTATAATATAAAGGTTACTATATTACTATAGTACTCTCCTATAGACTGCAGCACGCAAGATCCCTGAGGGAAAGATATAGAAGAGAGACGCACGACACCTCGAATGAAGAGACTTGTAGATAACAGAGACGAGAGGCGCATGCCACGATATATTCGCAATACCATCAGAGCTTCTGAAGCGAATATTCACCTCCCATCGAGAGCCCTCCATTCTTGGAATCTATACCTTACTCAGTTATTGTCTACTCTCACTACTATTACTTCCCACTGCACAGGAATTTCATCAATTTTTCAGAGCTCACGTCATCACTCTTACTCGAGACTACCATTTCTTCCACATATCATCATTACCATGTCACTATCTACTTTGCGCATCCTACATCACCCTCTTCTATCTACGCACACCACACATATTAAACAGAATATATCCTACTTATTCACTTATAATCACTTTCGCTTGCGAGCGCGACGAAATACTATAAGCCCACACACTATATTCCGAGAGTATGTCCTGCGCTGTCGTATCAGTAAAACGTGCGACACTAAGGGACGGTGGTAGTTTGGGGGCTTGGGTCGTGCTTCACCTGAAGACTTACCTATCGTGAAATGTGCTCTTGCCTTGTTATTCGCCCAGTCCCTCCTCACGAGGCCGCCTCATGTCGTGGTACATCAGCTTAGAGAGAGCATAGCCACCATCCAAGAGTTCAACCTTTCACTACTAATAGCAGTGTCGGCCGTTATATTCGCATTTGCACACTCTTCAAGCTATGGGTAGCCGATGGATATCTCTCAGTATGCGCCATAAAAATAGTAAGCCTGATGATAGAGTAGAGAGATGGATGATGAGATGTATTTAGAAAGGTGCAATTATTTGATTTGCTCGAGACTGTTAACTTATAGAAAACAAAGTATATGGAAAGGATAAGACGGTAGATAAAAATGAGTTGAGTATTAGGTAATGAAATAATGTGTTGATAGTAGCTGGTGTTGGAAAAGGAATGAGAGGGGGTAGGTAGTAGAAGAAGTATTGACATAATTTGGATGTAGTGGGACTTGTGGAACAGAGCTATGGTAGACTTTTATTGTATGTGTTAAGTGAGTATAAAACTAGTAATACTTATAATGGTAATAAAATTTAAAGTATATGAAAAGGTAACATAAGGTATGTGTCGAGCTGTGTACGTATGGTCTATAATTGGGAATTGAGTTGAAGAGAAGTAGATGACATCACGGATTTTCTGAGGATATACTCTGAATCGATGTTTTAGTGGGTATTAGCAGTAGTGAGAAACTATCAGTAATTGATTATAGAGTGTTAGTAGGTATATATACTACTATGATGATTGAATATAGAATGATTCAAGTTAAAGAGATGGTATATACAGGTATGTTTTTGAGGGTTAGTCGTGAGAGATAAATATATGTCAGAAATGGTAGGAAGAGTGAATTGTAACTTCTGTGAAAAATGAAGAGTATGTAATGTAAGATTAATACTTTCCTCTTAAAACATAAGAAGTAATCTCACATAATTTAATATACTAGTAAGTTGAGTGATTAATGAGTAGAGATGGTTCCGAAATATGAAAATATGATATTGATTATTTAGTTAGTATTGGTTAGAATAGTATAGGGATATGTTATGTTAAATGAGTAATGTGTTGGATTGCTTATAGATTATCAGTTGTTAGTGGAAGTAGGGTATTACTTTTAATTAAATTTGCCGACATGTGTGTGGAGATTATCACTCCGTTGATTTCATTCTATGTTATGTTTATTTCTAGACCACAATTGTAGACAGAGTGTTCGTACACTCTCATAGAAGATAAAGACTCCCTGAATTGGAGAATGAAAGACAACAATAGGAGAGTATCTTTGATTGTATGAAAATGTATAAGAGAGCCTTAATGATAATATTAATAGACGTGACGCCAGGATATTGATGTAATATATTTATAGTGTTATATTCATATAATATTTGAGTATTAATGGTATTGAGAGTTATATTAGAAAAGTACACTAAGATGGGGGTGGCAAGAAATGGTGAGTTTATAGGAATGATTGAGAGTTAAAATGTAATAAGGTGAGTTAGGTAAATAGGGTTCACTTACCTATATTTATATATATTAGCGGATATAGATTATGTAGTATTTTGTAGTGGTGAACTCTGAAGTGAGTTATGAGAGGATTGTGTTAGAGAGATTATGGACAGTGAGTTGATGTGAAAAGAGGGGTATTATGTAAAAAGTATTAAAATACTATAAAGATTAAGAGTAAAAGGTTATATATGGTTATGTGAGTGTAAGGATTATAATGTCCCTTATATACTGGTTGAGTGAAGTATTAAATTAATTATGATATGGATGAGTACTATACTGGAACATAGATGTCTAACTGATAGTTATATAAATTAGTTTTAGGCTAAATATATATTATTATTAGTGAGAGATATTAGAAAATGGAGGACTGGGGACTCTAGTATTGGCGCATATGATATCTGTAATAGGCACAGAAAGAAGGTGATGTTCGCGAATATCGGAAAGGAGAGTGTTGTACGGCTGCTGCATATTAAATCTGTTGGTCAGATGTAAAGGGAACTAAGTCTTCAGTGCGCTAGGGTTTTTACATGAGGGTATGTTGTTAATCTGTGTTAATGTATAGGAATGAAACTATGGGTCCTGGAATAAGAGGTATATAATCTAAAGTTCGCACTGTTGACTTTCCACGAAGAGAAGAAAGCTAGTTTCTCGAGTATGTGCGCGTGTTGGATATAAGATAAAGTAACGAGAGAGATTCCGTTGGAACTCTTGATAACATGAGGTAATGAACGTATTTAGAGATTTATTGTGGTGTGGAGTAATGTCGTTGGTATCAATTGATGTTATGAAGACATATTGAATGAACATTATAGACCAGTTAATTGTAGACGTAGTTATTATTCGGTTCACGAGTGTAATGTGGAAAGGCAATGAATGTATCTATGTGCGTGTGTGCATACTAAATTTGGTTTATATCTATTAATCACTCTCGGAGAATTTTAAAAAAAATTAATGCTGCGTGCAAAGTTAAGTGAGCTCCTATGAGGCACACACATGGAGACTTAGTCCGTGTTTGTGAGCCACTGAGAGAGCATTTAATTGGGGCATTAGAAATAAGTTCTGGATTAAGTCAGTAAACGTAATGTGCCTGATACGGAACGAATATTGAACACTGTTGAGCTACTGGCAGAGCGTCTCCAAGCCAAAATCACAGTAGGTGTCACTAATATTCGATCCACACAACTGATTATCTGGAATTATTGCTGAAGTTATTTTTTTCGCAGGTGGGTATGATGTGTTGTAGCCGCACCTGCTCTACCCTCGAGGCGCATGCACACCTATCCAATACATTGAAACATCTACTCGACCAGTAGGTTCTGAGTGCCGCGCGTCCGCTTCACTAGAGTCGCTCGCATAGCTCACACTATGTTGAGCTGAATTCTTTTGCATACTGCAACACGTCTCTACCAACAAAGTACATTCATTTCCTTTTACACACCCGAGGTCGAGAGATCGCTCAGCTCATAAGGCCTATCGTAGCTAATAGCTATCTAATCTCCAAAAGTTCAATGTCATCCACACATAACTCATCATGAAATGCACAGAATACTATATAATGGTTGCATCTCTCTCAACTTTTCTTCTCACCTCTCGCATCATTCTAACACCATCATGTCTCCTGTCGCCTACCATTCACTTACCCCCACCTCTAATTCTTTCAAACACCCCATCCAAGTATTCAAATTTAAAGTAGAGCCAAAGAATATGAAGAAGTAAAGCGAGAGAAAGATGTCCTAGGAGGCACTTCAACGCACCGCTATATATATATTAAAACTAAATTCATTATTACAACTCCATTTAATTCTTTACCGACTTCACTTATCGTTATCAATGCATACTTTTGAATTTACACATTCAGAAGCTACTCCAAACCAATCAACCATATATATCAATATACACCTATGTCACTCATAAGTAAGTAACCTTCCCTGTTAAATATACTGTTAATTATATCATTAACGTCTGTATTGACAATATACCAAAAAACCTAGAACACAATTTAATTTACTTATCTTTTTCACCTCACTCATTTACTCAAATCATATAAATTGATTATTCAAATGTGTACATAAGATTTGGTCCACGTCATTACCATTATTATCAATTATTCTATATATTTGAGCTCCTTGTTCTTCACAATCAGTCTTTCAGTTCATCGACGATTATTTAGTCGACCCCTAATAAGATATTTCATGGTTGGATATTTGCGTGTAAGTATAACTTTCCCTAATTGTTCTACATCTTCTCCACATAGACTACAAATATGGTATTCTCCCGAATTAAATATATACCTACTAGGAGATAACATACAAGATGGTTTGAAGCGAAAAGTATTATGTCATCTTCGCATTATTTGCGCTCTTGATATTGATTAGAAGAAGGAGAGAAGTGTCGCATATATAGTCGATATGGATGATAAACTCTCCAGTCGAAGAGTCGCGGCCTGGGAATTGCTAGAGAATGTCAGAGCACTCCTACTCTCAATTTATGAGAGCTCTCTTAGTGTAGAGTATTTAATGATATGGCGAAAGTTGCGCTCTCGAGATAAGTATGAGAGAAATCGAAGTAATTATAACCGGATCATACATGCGCGCGATAGCCGAATAATTTATACTTATAAGAGTCATGTTTAATGTCGTACACAAGATATAAAGCCGGAAATGAGATTATTTCTATCTATTAACTTATGCGACGACACTTTGTCACACAATAACACTTCAATTGAATGTGGCAACAGGTGAAACTGACAATAATGGACTAGACTATATAGCAACTAGAAGCTCTATTTA
>JABUQX010013455.1:15000-22500 GCA_015478945.1 Trachelipus rathkii
AAACAAAAACATATGAACATAATAGAAGGAGAAATGAAAATAGGCCCTCTCCTCAACAACATTATTTTAACCGATAAAAAATGGAAAATTATAATGAGTAAAATTAAAGAAGAAAACCAACAAAATTTGAACACATCCAGTCACTGAACAAAATTAGATTGTATCAAATTAGTCGAGCAGGGCAAAAGATTGAATAAGGTCCAGCAGGACTGAAAGGCCTATCTTACTTTTGTTAAAGTTTTTTAATGTGTTTTAAATAATAAATGTTACTGTGTTAAAGTATTACATCCTCACACACACATTACAATATGAAGAAGCTGTTATTGGTTGTTACATAAACATACACATACATATATATATACATACAGCATACATATTATTATTATTATTATTATTATTGAGTTGAATATACATACACATACACATACATATTATTATTACATATGTACATATACATACACATGTACATATTATTAAATAGCAAAAATGTATTTGAAAATACATATACATATTATTGTTATATATTATTACATATACACATACATACATATACATATACATACATACATACATACATACATACATACTGGTGAACGGCAAGGAAGGTGCATGGCACCAAACTGCTGGTGAACGCAAAGGACCAAGTCCTGAGTGCAGCTAGGTCCTACATGAGGGTATGTTGTTACCTGTGTTATTGTATGGTAGTGAGACTATGGTCTGAATAAGAAGTATAGATCTAAAGTTCAATGTGTTCAGATGGACAATCCTTAGGGGGTGCTAGGGTGTGAGAAGAATTGATAAAGAGAGGAATGAACGTATTAGAGAGTGGTGGTGTGAAGAAAGGGGTAAATGAGAATAAATGAAAGTATGTTGAGATGGTTTGGTCATGTGGAAAGGATGAATGATAGTAGGCTGGTTAAGCGGATGTATAGTGAGTGTGTTGGGGAACCGACCGGCTGGGAGACCGGAAGAGAAAGTGGATTGAGTCGGGTACCCAAATGTCTGGAAGGGAGAGAAATGTGGAGTTTGGCAGAGGCGAATAAAGGCATGATAGGAGAGAATGGCGGGTTTTGTATGGGGGGTATGGTTGTGGCCCACCTGGGCCAGGGATGAACCCTCATTGACGTGATTTACTATAGTGAGGGTCCGGGTCGCGGTCCCATGATGCTCTTAGGTGGATTTTCTGTCGTGACGAGCTCTCACCAATTAATGGTACAGAGGGGCGGTAAGGCTGGGCTTTTCTGCTCATCATGTTCCTCCCCATCACTTCTCTCTTCCTGAAGTTTGTATTAACCCTAACTCAATCCTAAGCAAAGAGGTGAAGAAGAAAGAAACATATTACATATTATTATTATTACATACATATTATTATTACATATTACACACACACATATACACATATTATTATTATTATTACATACATACATATTACATATACATATACATATATATATATATATATATATATATATATATATATATATATATATTTTTTTTTTGTGCAGTGTACTAGACACACCACGGCTTACAATGAAGCGGCCACACTGGGCTGGAAAATCAGCAGGGAGGGCCCTGTCATATACATGTTACAAATGTCAAAGAAAGATTTGATTGGTGAAATGAATATTCAGTCAGTCAAAATAAATAAAACTAAATAAAATTTTTTATTTTTGTGTTGTTAATAGTCTTAAGATTACATAACAAACTTCAAATGCTATAAAAGAATATTCAATTTCCTTGAAGATACAAGAAAATAGTGTTACTAAGCAAAGGGGAAGATTCAGATGTTATAGATGATCCTAGCGTAAAAGCCGCACTGTAAAGTAGGAAAATAACGACAGCGAATAGGGTCCAGATGGGACAATCAATGAAGATATATGATGAACAGATTGAGGGTGTGGCGACGGCAAAATTTGTAAACGGGAGGAGGATCTCGTGACATATAGTGACTGTGAGTGATATTAGTGTGGCCAATACGGAGGCGTGCAAGTATCACCTCATGTAAGCGCTTTCGTCTGTGGGAGGATGACCACTCACCGATGTTCGGCTTTATGTTTCTGAGTTTCCTTCCCCGCCGATCACTCGTCCAGCATTTTGCAAAAATGGTCGAAAGCCCCGTCGGAGAGCAGGATAGCAATCAGTTGATGGGAGGCGGCCTTGTCAAATGGCATCCGGAGTACCTGGAACAACTCTGAGAAGAGGAGGCGGCCATTTTGGCTTCTCTGTCGCGATTTCACTGCCAGTTACCCCTACATGAGAGAGGGAGTCCAACATAAAATAATTTGTTTCTACGGGGAGTGGAGAAGTCGAAGAAATTGTTGTACAGCTGATACCATTGCATTTTTTTTTAGAATAAGGGGTTTTTAAGATATATGAAAGAAGAGGAGAGAGAGAGGAGAGGAAAGAGAGAGAGAGAGAGGAGGAGGATGGAATGGAAACCATGGAATGGGCGAGAATAAAGGTGCAATGATAGGAGAGGAATGGCGGGTTTTTGTGGCACGGTTAGGGCCCACCTGGCCAAGGGATGAACCCTACATTTGACGATGAGATCTCATAGTGAGGGTCCGTCGCGGTCCCATGAAGCTTTAGGTGGATTTTCTGTCTGTGACGAGCTTCTTCACTAATTAATGGTACAGAGGTATGATGAGGCTGCTTTCTTCTCGACATTTGTCATATTGTCCTACTGCTTTTCTTTTCCGATGCTTTGTTAGTGCTCATTACTCCCAATCTTGGAAAATAAGGTTAGGTGAAGAAAGAAAGAAAGATATATATATATATATATATATATATATATATATATATATATAAATATACAGAAAGATATATATATATATATATATATATATATATATATATATATATATATATATATATATATATATATATATATATATATATATATATATATATATATATATATATATATATATATATATATATATATATATTATTAAATATTTTACTGACTCTGAAGCCCTGACAATTCAAGTTTCAGAGAAGGAGTGTTCGTTGAAATAACGATAGGGTAAGGAGAGTGATGCAACAGAATGGAGAGAGACGAATGAAATGAAAATGAGAAAAGCCTTCTACTCCACCTTTTAAAGAAAAACTCTGCGTGGAACCACACTAGATCAAGGTGCATACTAGATACATGAATGTACGAAACCTCTATACCGGTATGTAGTAGATCTGAAGACATCCCATAACAGATAACCCCTTAGAAACTTGCTTAGTGAGGGAAACAATGTGATCCTTCCAGAAAGTCATGAGAGAGGAAAATACTAAAAATATTAAGGACGGAGGAAGCTTCAGTTTTGTTTTTTCGAAGTTATTATGATCTTTAATGAGTAAGAGATATATAAAACAGAGCTCCAAGGAACAACAGCACTATTGCTAGATTTAAAGGGTGAGCATTGGCTGTCTACAGAAGATGCTATGGAGTGATCGGAAAAGAAATCTGACATGATAAATAAAATAAACATGGAAAAGACCGTATCTTTATTAAAATTATATTTAGTACAAATCTCTCTCTCTCTCTCACTCTCACTCTCACTCTCACTCTCACTCACTCTCTCTCTCTCTCTCTCTCTCTCTTTGTACCATAATTTTTCTCTCTTTTAAAGAGATTTTTGTAAGAAGGATAACCATTTATAATTATATACTTACATTAAGAGAATCAGAAAAGAGTTTTTTAATAACTGACGCCTCGTAACCCTTTGAACCACCTTCAAGCGTGACTTCGGAGTGACTCAATAGATTGGTAACTAAATTCTCTAGAAGTGCGGAATTTTTTTGTTCAGAGTCGATATCAGTGCCACTTCCTTCTTGGGGTTGTGAAGGTAATTTCTTAATTTCAGAGTCTTCTTCCTTTTCGGGATTTGATGTTGAGGAAGCATCAAAAGACTTCAGTTTAAGACTTGCTGGTGACACTTTAGTATGACCCAAAAGTTTTAATCGTAAACTTTGAGCTTTTGTTATCCACCGTTCAATCATGTCAATTTGATAATAAACGGAATTGTACCTATGAAATGGAACATATTTTAAAGACTTAAGAAAAAAAATACAATGAGCACATTAAAATAAAGGAAATTAAAAAATTTATAACAAATAAATATATTATCAACTAATTTGGTATAATAATTTTGATTACAATGTGAAAAATCGGAAAAACTTATCGATTCCTCTTCAAAAAAATTTGCATTTTTAATTGCATGTGCTAAAAAATAAAATTGCACGGTAATTTTATATGAATAATTCAAGCTCACAAAATCTTTCAAAATGTTAAAAGCTACCCAACACATCCAATATACTCAAGAAATAATAAACAATATAAATAATATGACTACTTACTGAGAAATGCTTGGAGGGTGTTGTGACAATCGGCAAACCCTTTTAGAGATAAGTTCCAACTGAGCAGCAAGAGTCTGATTATGTTGTGGAGTTGGAAGAATCTCATCCTTCACCGCTGTTAGCGTGTAAAGAACTGGCTCTTCAGCTACGCGACACAAACTTGCATGCACAACAACAGGCAACAACTCTAAGCAAAGATGACCAGGAGGAAGGTTATAAAACCATTGAAGAACTTTTTCAGCTTCTCTTGTATCATCAAACAGCCTTTTCTGCCTCCTGGCTGGAACTGGTTTTGCACTGTCCCATACCTACCGGATATGAAAACGAGTAATAAAAAAACAAAAATTTAAAATAAACTCGGCTTCTTTAGCAAAAAGGCCACTCTGTGGATTAAAATTTTATTAATATTTTTTTTAATCATTTCAGATGTTGGAAAAAAAAGACATGCGGTACTGTTAGAAGGAAATAGCAATCAAGTTTCCTGTTACCTCCTTCTAAGCTCATCCCTATACAATTTTACCATTTCGTCAAGAGGATTAAGAGTTTTCAGAATATCATTAAAATTAAAAAATAAAACGTACATTAGCGATGTAACCCAAGGTGAATTTCTTTCACAAGTTGATCAAGAATCTTTATTCATTACATCTTTAAAACAAATAAGGTAAAAGTTAATGAAAGTACCTTCTAAAATGTAACTTAATTCCTTAATTATCCTCTTGTTTTATTTAGTTTTCTTCTACCCTATAAAATACAATGCCCAAAATGAACAAAATTAAAACTACGTAACAGTTGAAGACTTAAAATCGTTAAAGATGAAATCAATTACCCAATGAAAAGAAATGTTAAATTTATAGATAAAAAATAAAGAAATTCCACTGAAAAATTTTAATAATGTACCTCTTTCCATAAGTTCCCGGGAATAGGCATTATACTACTAGGATGTCCTTTAATTACTTGCTCGCCACTCCTCTGTTGTTTCTTCCTTTTCAATCCTCGGTGGTGAATACCACCTAACAAAATCGTCCAAAATAGATCCTGGATTGGCTGCCTAAAATTTTACGTAAGCAAAAATCTCCAGTTAAATATGGTGTTAAATACAATATATATATATATATATATATATATATATATATATATATATATATATATATATATATATATATATATATATATAAGAGTGAGAGAGAGGGGGAGAGAGAAGAGTATATATATGTATATATGTATATATAGTATATATATATATATATATATATATATATATATATATATATATATATATATATATATATATATATATATATATATACCGTATATATATATATTATTATTATTATATATGTTAACATATATATATGTGGTATATATATATATATATATATATATATATATATATATATATATATATATATATATATATATATATATATATATATATATATATATATATATATATATATATATATATATATATGAATGCCTCGGGGCGGAGGTTGAGTCGCCGCCTCTCATACGAGAGGACGCTGATTCAAATCCTCCGTGTAGCAGTTTGAGTTTTATCTACCTGGGGGGCAAGAATTAAACTCGATCATGAACACGTTGGTGGGCTGGTTTGGACAGCTGGCCTTAAAGTTCGAATTCTGTGGTCCTGCAAGCTACTCCCGCATAGGGATAAAGCACGTCAGCAGGTTTATATATATATATATATATATATATATATATATGTGAGGAGGAGAGGAGGAGAGGAGGAGGAGAGGAGAGGAAAGAGAGAGAGAGAGAGAGAGAGAGAGAGAAAAGAGAGAGAGAAAAGAGGAAATGGAATGGAGGGTGGATGGATTGGATGAAGGAAATAGGTTTTAAGGAATGGAGTGGAGAAATGGTGGAATAAAGGAAGGTGGAAATGGACTGGACTGGAAGAACAGGAAAGGATGGATCAATCAAATGATTGAGAAAATGAGGAAGAAAAAGAAGAATAAATTGTATTTAGGTTTTATGGATTTGCAACAGGCGTATGATAGGGTAAATAGGAAGCTCTATGGCAGGTGCTAGTGATATATGGTATTGGTGGTAGGCTTCTGAGGAATCAAAAGTATGTATGACGATAGTGAAGCGTGTGTAAGAATAAATGGTGTCAATGGTGATTGGTTTAGGATTAATAGCGAGTGAGACAGGGTTGTGTTATGTCTCCTTTGGTTATTCAATTCTAGGCAAGGATGGGGTTATAAAGAATTCGAGGTAGGGATGGCAGGAAATGGTGTTAGAATGATGAAGAATGGAGATGAGTGGAGGGTACCCTACCTATTATATGCGGATGGTTTGGTTTTGTGTGGCGAATCTGAAGAGAGTTTGAGAGGATTGGTAGAGAGATTTGGCAGAGTGTGTAAAAGGAGAGGCTTGAAAGTAAACGTGGATAAGAGTAAGGTTATGGTTGTGAGTGAGGACAGTCCTCAGTGTGAAGTTATGTTAGATGGTGAGCAGCTGGAACAACTGTCTGAGTTTAAATATTTAGGATATATGTTGGATGAGAAGGGAACGGATGATGCAGAGTGTAGTAGGAAAGTTGTGAATGGCAGGAAGGTGGCTGGTGCAATTAAATCGTTGGTGAATGTAAAGGGACTAAATCTTGAGTGTGTACTAGGGTCTTACATGAGGGTATGTTGTTACCTGTTATTGTATAGTAGTAAGACTATGGTCTGGAATAAGAAGTATAGATCTAAAGTTCAATGTGTTCAGATGGACAATCTTAGGGGTGTGCTAGGTGTGAGAAGAATTGATAAAAAATGAGGAATGAACGTGACCTTATAACTCTAGAGAGTTGTGTGGAAGAAAGGGGTAAATGAGAGAATAAATCAGCATGCTGAGATGAATGGCCATGTGGGAAAGCGATGAATGAAGTCGGTTGGCGGCGGATGTATTGTGGCGAGTGTTGGGAACCGACCGGCTGGGAGACCGAAGAAAAAGTGGATTGAGTGGGTCAATGAATGTTTGAAGGAGAGAAATGTGAGTTTGGTAGAGGCGAGAAGAAAGGTGTATAGCAGGAGTGAATGGCGGGGTTTTGTGAGGGGGTATGGTTGTGGCCCACCTGGGCCAAGGGATGAACCCTTACATTAACGATCTACCATAACTTCCTGTTATACCATCTCTTTTCTGGTC